>JAECUM010032232.1:0-24153 GCA_016617855.1 Megalonaias nervosa
AATGGCAGTTTTGTAAAATGATGGGAATTCCCCAGATGAGAGAGAGGTATTAATGACATCAGTTAGTGAAGGCAATATTGGATCCAAGCACTCTAGCAGCAGTGACGTCGGAATTGGATCCAGTTCACATGACTTTGGTGCACTCTTCATCACGATTGTACGTACTAAATCCATAGAGACCGGTTCAAATGCTGCTGACGGTTGCTGCTGAAATTCTGTATCGCAACTGTATGGTGACGATGAGTCAACTGAAATTGTTTTGTCAAGTTTATCTCTGATGGTTTGTACTTTGTCATGGAAGAAATTTGCAAACAGGTCCGGAAGGTCGACTAGAGAGAAGGTAGCTGGAAGTGGTGTACATTTGTTCCTTGACATTAGCTTGTTAGTAATCTCAAATAGCTCTTTGCAGCTGGAACTTTCCGTGATCTTAGTACTGTAGTGGGTTGATTTAGCTGCATGGACTATATTTGTGACATTCTTCTTAGCGGCATCATAGATCTGCTTATGAATAGTGAGTCTGGTGGAAAGCCAAAGCCTCTCAGCTTTACGGCAGTCTCTTTTAGCAGTGCGAAGCTGGTCCCTAACACTGCTATACCACGGAGAACACTTCTGAATTGCTACTCTGCACTTGGTTGCTGGGGCATGTTTGTCGAGCAGTGAATGCAGGCAGTTATCAAGTTGTTCTGCTGTAGTAGGTAAGCTAGTTGTTAGGTTTGCTTGGATGTCATGCATTAGTTTGGTTCTGTTTATCATATGGAGGTTTCTCTTAGTAGTGAATAAAGGTGGAGGGTTAGGGACTGATACGTCAAGATGGCATATAATGCAGAGGTGATCTGATGAAAGTTCGTGGGACACCAGGGAGGACTGAAGAATATTATCATCAGGTCTGTAAAGAATCCTGTCTAATATGTGACCATGTTTATGGGTGGGTTGGCTAAATGACTGTTTGAGGTTGAAAACGTGAATGGAATCTAGGAGTTTCGATGTGCATGGGTTTCCAGGACAGACAAAGTGAAAGTTGAAATCTCCAAGAATAATCAGGTTGCCACCTATTGAATTTCCATACTCCAGGAGATTCGGAAACTGCTCCAAAAAGAGAGATTCTGTCAGCTTGTTTTTTTCTATTAGGAGGAGGGCGGTAGAGGCAGAGAAAATGGACTGACCTTTGTTCCCATGTGAGTGTAGTTTGGACTAGTTCAAACGATGTGTGGTCGAAATTGAAAGTTGTAGTGTAGTTAAGATGGTTGATCATGGAGGTCTTTGCGATGACAGCAATTCCACCTCCGCGAGAGTGGCGGGGGAACGACTTGATGGAGTAACCGGTGGGTGTTAGATCCGTGCACTTGGGTTCATCGCCTGATGTTTTTAGCCATATAATAGGTAACAATTTAATACTGAATTTATGAAATGAGTTGAATAATGTCCAGCCTTTGCGAGCCTTTACTCATCTGAGATTCTTTTATCACATAGTTTTATTTCAGTAGAAATTACTTAGAAAGAAGAACGAATAATTTCGTTCATTCTCACAGATGCTCTTCCGTTCATTTGTTGTGCGTAAAAAGTAGTCCCAAACAAAGTTTAAATAGTAAAAGTATATTATACATTTTTGATAACTATAAATCAAAGAATAAGCTTCCATCCAAATAGACAGAATATTTTACAGAAAACAAAACATTTGTCAACACAAAATGTCCAGTGCGTGTGATATCACATTGTTTGATACGGTGCACAGTACTGGTTTGAGTTGGCCAATACAACACAGTGACAGTGTTCACTTTGAAATTCTACAACTAAACATTACATTGTTGCAATATTTTCTGTGTAAAGAAGATTACAGTAAATTTGCAGTATTTGATTTGGAACATTAGATTGTACAGAGACGAAAACAACTCTCTTAGTCAGACTTGCATAACATATTTACCACGTAAATACGCTGTGGTTGGATAAAGTTCTGTCAGATGGGGAGACCGGTTTATGTCTACATTCTTCTGTGAACAAAGGTGAGTTTACTTACTTCAGTAAGTTCACATTTAAACCAAGCTTGTATATAGGGTGGATTTCATGCTTCAGATATACTGCCTATGCATCCCCAGCCCCACCCTCATTATCATCTAAGCAATACCGGTAGTTTTACTTCTTATTGTTTTTGTCTTGGGGTTTTGCCATTTTTCATGTTATGTTATGTTATACATGACATAACAAACCCCTGTGGGGATAAATTGGCAACAGACAAGACCATTTTTTCCCAATTCCCTTTCATGAGTCAGTTAAAAAAACAGTGGCCAAAAATATTCAGTGAAAACAAAAAATTCCAGAAGGCGGGGTTAGAAAAGTTTTTTCCGTGATCGCAGCTGATAAGTAAAGAGAATACTGCACAATAATTGCATGGGGTTATTTGGACCAATCAGAATCACATAAAGTGATATGTATAATGTCAAAAATATTAAACTGCACACATTATAAGCAAAGTGTAACAACTATGTGATATATATATATATATATATATATATATATATATATATTCTTAAGTATTATATATGTTTCGGGTATAGGGAAGCGTGGTTCGGGTACGAATATGACTTCAGCTTTTAGGTCCATACACAGTATCTAGTCTGGTTCCCAGATTCGTATGCTCCCTGCGTTGCCCTTTAGTATACGAAGTCAGGTGAATGCCAACGCCATATTGTCAGGTGATCAAAACAAATGGCCTGATAAGGAGAGATCTACTTAACCTAACCGTGGCACATTTATTCATTTAATATTCTGTTTGTGAGTGACACAATGTGAACTGTGCTAATACTTTCGATTTGAACTATAGCAGTTGTTATTTTGTGTTCAAACTTAACCACCAATTCGGTCATATAATTATTTTTACAAATAGTTTTACTAGTAGGCAAAGATGAAGGAAAAGGGTACACACAACGATATGTTGTTAATATTGCACATTTTACATAGCGTCAGCTGAAAAATTGATGTACAACAGCCTAAATATAGGCAAAGGATAAGATGAAAATATCACCCTTCTTTTACGAGAGGGTGAGGGTAACGATTGTTTTGCAAATATTGCGCACTTCACGCCACGTCTCTACACATCTCTCCCTACATGGTTAGAGCGTTCACCTTTAAGGATATAGGAGGTCGTGGGTTCGATCCCTGGCAGTGTGATACCAAAGACTTATAAAAATGGTACTAACAGCTGCCTCGCTTGGTGCTCAGCATTAAGAGGTTAGTGTTAGGACTGGTCAGCCTGGTGTCAGAATAATGTGACTGGGTGGGACATCATGCTGCGGCATGATGCCCCAGTGCTAGACATAACTAGAAACTGTCACACTGCAGACATCATAGCGATATGACTGAAAAATTGTTAAAGCTACTTTAAAAATCCAAATCACACACACATACTCCATATGAGGCCATTTGTTTTGATCACATGACACTGTGGCGTCGGCGTTCACCAGACTTAAGGTGGGGCTCTACAGTTTCGTATTTTGTTATAATTTTAAAGAACAAGAATTTCCCTGGGTTTCCTCACTAGTTATACTGGCTATTTAAGAAAGACCTTGGATATCTTGGGTATTGTTCAAAGAACCTTTAATTCCCTTTATTTTGGTGTGTGATTGATGGGTGTAATATGGGTTATACAGTATACAGCTTGGCCTTGCTCCAGATGTGCACCTTTCAAAAAAATTGCTAGCGCCACTTGGTCATTTTCACTTCCCAAACTTCAGAGGTAAATTGTAAAACAAAAGAGCAGAGAACTTTTTTTACATTTTATATATTTGGTAATTCATTCATTGCACTTTTGGAAGCTGGTATTGTCTAGTCTGGCAAAATTCATTTTCCCTATTTTAATAGCTGCTAAGGATAGTGTGTTTTAGACAAATTCAGGCTAATTTTTAGAGCACAAGGGAGCAGTCATTTTAGTTAGCAATGTGCTTAGATCATTTACAATTTCTAAAAGTACAATATCCAAAGAAATGTCAGCCACATCACATCAAAATAGCATAGAGGTATGCCAACATTCTCTCCACTGTGCATGTTTTAAATGCAAACAACTTCACCTTGCATACATCACTCTCTCAAAAGTACATAATAATTGGTGACCGAGCAGCAGGGAGGGTGAACAGACCAGGATTCTAGATCAAAATAAAGCTTCCTACGGTGGGTTAAAAAAAAATACAAGCGTCAATAATGTTAACCCAGGGAGGGTAAATAAACCAGATTTATTGCGCAATAAAGCCGTCCTATGACAGGTGAAAAAATACAAGAGTCACTGAGACTTATAATCTGTTTATTTTTTGTGCGTCAAATATACCCCCCTCGTGGGTGTCAAAAAAGGGTAGCGGTCTCTCAACCAAAAATTTTGTTGAGACCTACACGATATTGTGACCAAGGATCATGTAAATTTATCGTGATAAATCCATGAGGAATCGCTCGAGTGCGCGAGAAGTTTCTGAATTTAAACATATCCCTGTCCCCTGAACACCAAGTCTGATGGATATTTCTTAGTGTGTGGGTATCGACTCCATTAAATACAACTAAAAGATTACAATTGTCTCGGATCACTTTAGGCATTTGTGTATACCGCTGAGTAATATATTAGTCTGGTGTTTTTGTGTCTGCCTTGGGAAAATATCCAAGATGGCTTTGATTGTCCAGCATTACATCATCATATACTATAAGATTGTTAATATATCCATCAAGGTCAACTACAGATGGGGGTTCATCAGTATTGGTTATAAAATCAATAATATCATTACTGTCTTCATCCGACGATTTAGCTTCTTCATTAAAATCTTTAAGCACATCGTAGCATCATTGATTATCTATGGATGGTGCCATTAAATGCAACTTATCCCACTTGAGCAATATCATTATCAGATTAAGCAACAGTTGTGTCTTACCTGACACAGCTGGACCTATGATAATTGCTCTGATAGAATTAGGTAGTGCTGGATGATGCCTGATTGGCTTGTGCTTTTGTGTCACTGAGAAATCAATGATATCGATGTTGTAGAAATATAATAAATAATATGAATTTATATTGTGTTCAGTGTAGAGCACCCACCCCCACAAGTGGATTAAGAATAAGATAACAAAAACTAATAAATGTGCTCTTACAGGAAAGTGTGCAAAATGTGATACAAGCAAATACAGATTTATCTGTAATGAAATAAGCAGAGATATGGCTACTTCACTGGGAAAATTACCAGGGGCTCCATGGGCTAAACACCCGGGAGAAAAACATCTTCCTGGATATAATTATTGTGGTCCTGGAACCCAACTTGATATCTGACTTGACGAATGAGACCAACCAAGACCTGAAGAGTATCCAATAAATGCGATTGATCAAGTGTGCCATGTTCATGATGTCGTGTATAAAAATCCAGATTTACAACAATGACATATTGCAGATGTGAAGTTGATACATTAAAGTCTGTAAAAAATAAATCTCTCGGAGAATCATTTGCTAATTGGCTGGTAAGATATGCAAAGAAAGGTAAACTAGTGCTAGGGGCTGGTAATTAATCGTAGACAACTATTATAATGGAATCATTTATTATAGCCTAAAAGGATATTAGAGGGGTAGAGCAGTGATTAGTAAACTTGCTGATGCAGTGAATGTCACATGTTCTGTTGCTGCAAATTGGTTAGCACAACAGGTAATATGGCAAATTTATCTACCACCACCTAAAATAATTTTGTACGCACATTTTGATGTCAGTGCTCCCAATAAAGTTCAGCAAGCAGATATTTTGTTTTTACTGCATGATACTATTAAAACATGTAGATATCAATTGCGCACATACAAATATGCATTGACTGTCGCTGACGTTGCAAGTAGATAATAAGGAAGAAGAGCTGCTATCAATTAAATCAGCAACTGAAGTTGCATTGGCGTTTGAACAAATTTATCAACGAGGATCCAGACCACAAGGTCTACGATTGCCACAGCTACTACAGGTTGATCCTGGCAAGGAATTTCTTGGTGCAATAACATCGAGGATAAAACAGAACGTCAAAATCAGAGGAGGACACACCGCAATTCATCTCAGTCAGGCAATTGTTAAGCGATTTAATCGAACACTTGCTGAGCAATTGTTTGGATATCAGTATATGAAGGAAATATCCACTGATCTTAAGTCTGTGGATAAGAGATCTTGTGAATTTGTTGCAAGACTACCAAGTGTGATAGCTGCGTTAAACAATGAAATTACTCTTGGAACTTCCATGAAACCCGTCAATGCGATCACAAAAATAAAACACATACCAGTACAACGACATGATTATTTCTCAAAACAACCAGTACTAGGTAATGTGACTGTAAGATATTTATATGAACCTGGTGAACTTGAAGAGGGTGAAAAAAGAGCAACTGATCCTGTTTGGAGTGTGACCACACATAAAACTTCCAGCATGGTAAGATCCACAGGTAGACCTGCAATCTACAGGCTAGATTCAACTGCTCCTCAGTGTGGATTTGTACGCCACAATTAGAAATAATTCCTGAGAATACACAATTACCCCAGCCTTCACTTATGTGAAAGCAGGACACCAGCACCCCAACATCAATTACACTCAAGACAGGTTAACATCACATTTTCGCATGTGTGGCCGAGACTACTATTAATTCTATCCACGGTAAATCGTCGTGGGTTATTAATAGAATACTGCCACAATATTACTGTGTTGCAGCAAGCACAGTGATTATTTTGTTGTTGTTTCAGCCTCATGATAAACTTAACATTGAGGTCAAAGTCATGCTTACTTTTTTTTTGTCAGGTCGCTGATAACCAGCCAAGTTTTTCCTTACTGTATCATTGCAATTGCTATCAGTGGTTTCCTGAGTCATTGTGCAGTCTTGTGATAACCCTCCTTAGCTGAGACATTCTTCTAACTCTTGACACCGCTAGATAAACTAAATTTGATCATTCGATATCGGAAATAGTTAATCCTTGTGACGATTGAATTGTTATATCATCACTTTTCTGCTGTCTGATCTGAAAGAAAGATAAAGTTAGTTTATTGCAGATAACTTTTGATCAGCTTTTAGCACATTATTGTTGTACCCCACTTTACTGGAATAATTTTATGACCCAAACTCAAAATTATTTAATCCCTTACATTTAATACACAACTTACTGAGCATTTATATTATTTGAGAATTTTGTCACTAGTTGTATTTCAATTGAAGCTGACTAGCCATAGATATAATCACAGGAGTCGGATGTTTTAGGTCTCGCTGGATAGTTTCGTATTCTGACACCTCGCTAATTTTTAAGGTAGAAGAAATGAACCTAATTATCATAAACCTAGCATTTATAAATTCACACAGAAGCTAAATCTGTAATGTGGTTTAGATTTACTTTGAGTTAGGCTTGAAAATGGTTCGGCTTCTTTGGTGACTGCCTGTTACAGTTAGACTAGCACTGGAGATCAAATGTGTAACTTGGGCTGCAAATGAACAGCGGACTTAGCTTACATATTTATGTATGTCTGCTACAGAGGTAATTATCTAAAAATTGAGATGGTTGAGGGGTGATGAAAAGTATGCTGATTTCTTATAGTACTAGTGAACTTCATTCATGCATAAGGCACATACTGATTCTTTTAGCCTCGTTGTCACACGAAAATAGTCAAAATAGCTCTTTGCTGTCAAAAATGAATGTAAAAACGAGGGGTTGGTGGCAGTGTTGGTTCAGTATAAAAGCCACCAGTTGTATAAGGAATTAACCTGATTGCCGCAGTCAAAATCTCGCATGCTTTCTACAAAAATCATTAGTTCGTTTTTATTTGTATCTTTAACATAAAATTATTCTCATTTTTCTGCAATTGGTTATTGTCAGATGAAAATTCACCAGATAAACTGTCCAGTGAGACTTTAAGAACCGGTGTCATTTTTTCAGTCATGTCAAATGTGATTCACTGTACCATAAATCATTTCCTTATTACCTCCATGTCTTGAATCTGACATAGTGAGGTGTTCCAAACATACACTTCCTATAGATTTGACAGCACTTAATCATAGTAGAAGAAGGGAGTTAACTCAACACTGTCAGAGTTACCAGGTATTGCTTCTTATCCATTCTGCTAATGAACAACAAAAGCCTTATAGTTTCATGCAAAGTGATTTAATTGAAGTATTTCACATACTTATTCAGTTCATCAATATTTTCAGTACATACTTAGTATATTTTCCTAATTTAATGATGAGTGCCTTAATTTAAATTTTTTACATACATATCTACTCATGATGTAATGTTTCATTACATAGATTTCATCTTATTTACAGAAATGTAAGTTATAAGGACCTCTATATATAAGAAGTTCAGGGTTTTATTTTCTTGTAGGCCTCAAGGTGTATGGGAGCACACCTGCCGAAGTGATACTGCTAGCCAGGACAACGTCAAAGATTTGCTTGTGAGTCAGCTGCACCAGTTGTTGCGGAGCTTTCACAGGAACAGATGTATCTGCATCAGCTTCATTGGAGTTTTTGGTGAGTTATGTGAAATGGATGTCCCTTTTTACATTGTGTTATTTCTCCTCCTCTTTTTTACTTTCCATGATTTTCTGTTTGCTTTAGATTTGATTCTGTGCAGGTTACAGTCACTTGCAAAACAAACTTCTCTAAATCGCAGCAGCTTCAGCAATAATATGTGTTGGCCAGTGTGAAAATGATGCAAAGGTGACCTGCTTAGTGTTCTTAAAATACATTTATCCATCCATATTGTTTTATCAATGAATCTGGCTATAGAATTTCATTGTTTAAGTTCTCCAACTGATGTGGTTCAGTTTACATAGATTGGTCCATATATTGTATTACCTGATGAGTTGCCTCCCTTACAGTGTACCTCAGATTTCTCTGTTTTAGTATAGATTTGACCTTCTTCATGAAATCAGTGAGAGAGTTCTGATCAGTTTGTATATGCTGTGCATCGTTCATATTTTGTTAAGTACTTAGCATGCACATTTTGCAGTTATTTTACAAGAGAATTAGCTTGGCTTCTTTTACATCTTTTATTCACTACATTTTGAGATTTCATAAATAGTACTATCTTTGCTGTGAGATATCACAGATATCACCAGGCACTAACACTACAGGATATATTAGCTATGAAAAATGATGACATTGACTTGTAATAAGGAAATTGTATGTTTAAGTGTGGAAAATAAAAGGAAAGTATGAAGGTGTCTCATAGCTGTTGCTCTATATCATGGCTCTCAATCATCGACAACTGCCATGCATCATAGGAAACCGATGATTGTGAATTTTACAAAACTTGAGGTTGCATTTTATTCAGAATTGCCCAAAGTTTTGAAGCTGAGAAGCCTTTCCCCTAATCCGACTGGCATATAAATTCTTAAGGTCTCACTGGATAGTTTCGTATTCTGACACCTCCCTAATTTTTAAGGTAGAAGGCATGAACCTAATTATCATAAGCCTAGCATTTATAAATTCACACAGAAGCTAAATCTGTAATGCGGTTTAGATTTACTTTGAGTTAGGCTTGAAAATGGTTTGGCTTGTTTGGCGACTGCCTGTCACAGTTAGACTAGAACTGGAGATCAAAAGCGTAACTTTGCAAATGAACAGCTGACTTGGCTTATGTATTTACGTATGTCTGCTACAGAGATAAATATCTAAAAATTGAGATGGTTGAGGGGTGATGAAAAGTATGCTAATTTGTTATAGTACTAGTGAACTTCATTCAAGCATAAGGCACATACTGATTCTTTTAGCCGCCTTGTCACAGGAAAATAGTCAAAATAGCTCTTTGCTGTCAAAAATGAATGTGAAAAGAGGGGTTGGTGGTGGCAGTGTTGGTTCAGTATAAAAGCCACCAGTTGTATAAAGAATTAACCTGATTGCCACAGTCAAAATCTCACATGCATGCTTTCTACAAAAATCATTAGTTTGTTTTTATTTGTATCTTCAACTTAAAATTATTCTCATTTTTCTGCAATTGGTCATTGCCAGATGAAAATTCACCAGATAAACTGTCCAGTGAGACCTTAATCAATAAAAAATTTTATCCAATCTGACTCCACATGTTGCGTATGGCTACTTCCGGTTTCACATTATTTGCACCTGTATTGTGTACAATTGGACACATTAACTAGTTTAGTTTTTTTGTGTTTTAATTTACCATAATTACATCAGATCATAGAAATAGTGATGTCATGAAACAGAAAACAATACTGAACATCGAAATTCCTATCATAGATGCAGTAACACGTCTGGTATCGAGATTGAAGGAGGGGGGTATGATGATGTTTAGTGATTTTCAGAAATTCAAAGAGCAAGTTTAAAATAGGGTCTGAAAGACAATCATGTATCATTGGTTTGGTTAAAACTAATATGGTGACATATAAAAACAAATAAAATATCCATATAACTTCCACTGAAATAATTATGAATGACCAAGAAAAAGTTTAAACTCACCGTAATTTTGATGATCCTGGCTGTGTACGCTTTTCCACCTAATTTTGCTCTCACCAAATCATTTCCTTCATATTTTCATAATCGCTTCTCTGCACTTCTACTTAAAAGAAATGATATTGAAAATATTCTCTTCTGTCCATTCCACTGGAGTCCACGTTTTTTGTTCGAGGTTTTTACTTGTTGCAGAACCGTTTGTGTGCTCTTTCGTTTATGGGGGAAAAGGAGGCTCAGCTGCTGAAATCTCGCGCGTATATTAACCAATCATATCACATCTTCTTTCACAGTAACCCAATCAGGATAATAGTTGTTTACATTTAGTTTTTTACGGCAACTTGGCAACCAGTGAAAAAGTCAATAAAATATGCAGTTAATGGGCAAAAACATTAGAACAAAGTCATTAAAAGCTTTTATAGCAAGTACATTTTGTTCATGCTGGCCAGAAAATATTTTCCCATATTAATCCAGAACTACTCAAGTTAAGTACACAAGTATTGAATAAAAGATCTCTATGAACATTTATACAGTATCAGATCATTTAGAAAAGAATATTCACCTTTATTTATATTTCACTAATATTGTGAGAAGTTTGTGTGATGAATTTTCATGAATGTTTTATGAATATAATGATATAGAAATTTCATATACACTTTAAGAAATATCTTGGTGGTGCATCAGAGTACTTGAATTGTTCATGAAGCAAGTTCATGACATTTCAGGAACTTTAATAGGTCATAAAAGTTGTCAGTGTGTTCATGAACTCAAGGACATGATTCATCAAAATTGTTGAAGTGTTCACGAAATTAGTTGAGGAACTTTCATGAATATTTGTTCATGAACTCAAATGATGAACATGATCATGAACATATCAAAAACGTTCATGAACATTCATGAGCAGTTCATGATTGTTCATGAAGTCATGAATTTGTTTTCGTATGGGGCTGAAGCATTTAAGATCTGTTTTAATTGTTTCAGTACCCGTTAATCCGGTTTATCTATGATGTCATAATCCACTGTTGTCACTTATACATTTCAGACTTACCGAACAGAACGGACACCTTGATTTGAGGAATGATGTTTTGATGGTTTGTATGTATGTTTGTAGCTACTTTGTGTTGGAATAAAAAATAAAAAAATAAATCTTAATAAAAGTAAAAATTTCTGAATCATAATAAATATTATAATCTGATTCTGAATAAATATTATAATATGATTCTGAATAAATACTATAATCTGAATAAATCTGAATCAGAATAAAAATAAAAATAAAAAATACATATTATGATCTGATTCTGAATAAATATTACTATCAGAATAAATATTATAATCTGAGTAAATCTGAAACAGAATAAAAATAAAAAAATATTTCTGATTCTGAATAAATATTATAATCTGAATAAATCTGAATCAGAATAAATATTATAATCTGAATATTTCTGATTCAGAATAAATATTATAATCTGAATCTGTGTCAGAATAAAAATATATACAACTTTAACTTTCAGTCCCTCTTGACTTTAGTCAGTGACCTTGTCACCGAGTTCACAATCGTACATATATTTTTTTAGCTGTTGCACATGTGAACTCACGATCTTTTTTGTTTCAGATTCATGTGAAATAATGGTCTAACTTTCTCAGTCGTGTTTGCAAGTGAAACATATTTTTGAATATACTCATCATCGACATGAAGTAGAGATTGTTTCATGGCGTGTTTAAGTAATTTAATAAATCTGTATTCAGCTGCTAGTGTATGTCTCCCATCATATTTCATTTCCTCTAGTGCTTCAGAATCATTTGTGATTTTGTCAGGATCCAATTGATAAGATAATTCTATATCCTCATCATTTAATTTTTTAATCTCAGAAAGAATTGAATTAATATTTTCAGAATTTATTATATAATATTTGTTTAAAATAAAAATATTTCTGAATGAGAATAAAAATTTAAAAAATCTGAATCAGAATAAAAATAAAAATATTTCTGAATCAGAATAAAAATAAAAATAAATCTGAATCAGAATAAAAATAAAAATACTTCTGAACCAGAGTAAAAAAATCAAAATAAAAATATTTCTGAATTAGAATAAAAATAAACAGTAGGAATGATGGGGTCCCTTCATTTGCCAGTATTTGTCTTTCATAGGGTCCCGTCATCATTGGCCAGTATTTGCCTTTCATAGGGTCCCATTGTCATTGACCAGTATTTGCCATTGAGGCTTTCTTTTTTCTGGCTGACAGTTCTTTTTATTGGGTACCCTCCATGAGGCCTTTTTCTTTCTGGCTGACAGTTCTTTTTATTGGGTACTCTTCATGAGGCCCTTTTCTTTCTGGCTGACATTCTTTGTATGTGACCCCCCCCCACACCCTTTCAGTTATTCAAATTCTATCTGAATGACTTTTTATATGATATTGGGGAATCCAAAAATAGCTCACTTAAGAGATGCTGTTTGGTTTTCTTTGTTTTCTCTTAACTATTATCCCGGATAAAATCGGGGGAGGGCAAGAATCCTGACAAAGTCAGAAAAACAAAGATGTTTTTGAAAAACACATAAAAAACCCCCTTAAAAATTATTTATAAACATAATTTATTATAAAAATACAAGCGAGACTATTGTTTAATTACTCTGTTGGAGAAAGCTTTGCTTGACAGAGTTATCTCCCTCATCTTGCAAACAAAATTTAAAGAGCTAATGTAGATTCAATGTCTGTCAGGATATACTGGAACATTATTCGCTGATTATATTTCTTTGAAAATGCTGATTTGGTTATTTTATTTGTGACACATACTGAACGCATGCAGATATCAAAATATTTGCCAGCTGCATTCATTGATGGGAATTTTTTTCATTGCCAGTCTCCACGTTCACAGATATAACATAGCTGCCAACTGTCCCGTTTTTTCCGTATTTGTCCCGT
Source organism: Megalonaias nervosa (assembly GCA_016617855.1). NCBI lineage: Eukaryota > Metazoa > Mollusca > Bivalvia > Unionida > Unionidae > Megalonaias > Megalonaias nervosa. The sequence continues at coordinate 13,357 of JAECUM010032232.1, forward strand.
ATTTTGGACCTGAATACGGGTGTACGTTTTTTTGTGCAAAAAATACATTTTTTAATTTAAAAAAAATAATAAAAAATTTCCTTGCAATTTTCAGCTTAGAACGTGCACTCGGTCGCATTCTGATAGAAATGTATTGCATGTATATAGGAATACAGTTCTACAATATGATTGGTTCATTCAAAATCGAGGCTACCATGCCTGTCTTTATCCGCCATATTGGATTTCGCAAACAATTACCGCTACCACTGTGTCTCATCTTCGTAATATTCAACTTCTAATCATGTTGAATAGGAAAGCAGAATATTCAGAATTTTCACCAGAAAAGACAAGAAAACAGAACTGAAAGGACAATTGTGCCATCTTGTTTAGATTTGTGAAATCATCTGGTAAAGGAGAAGACTTTACGTTTTGGAAATTGTGTAATGTGATTTCGCTATTGGGCATGGAGGCGCACATGAAATACAAGAGCACAAAAAAGTTAATAAACATCAGCTTGCTGCTTCATCATACACAACTCAGCCTGAACTTGGATGTATATAAATACCAGAGAGAAACTTGATGTAATTTGATCGAAATTCGGTTTATTAAATTTCTTTTAGAAATGAACCTTCCTCTTTCAGTTACTAGTGTTGCTGGCGATTTATTTTGCACGCATTTTCCAGACAGTAAAATCGCAAAGGATTACTTGTATGCTAGAATGAAAACAGTTCAGTAAGAAAATCACACAGAATGGAAATTATCAATGACAGTTGGTACATTGGAATCGATAATAATTGAAATAAACAAGTGTGGAAAAGGCTCCTTATAAACAGCCTGTGTCTTAATGTCTTGCACTCTTGCACCTTCTGAATGGGCACCCGAATGGAACAGGGTGCCCGTTAAGAAGGTGCAAGTGTGCAACACGTGCATCTTTGACATTAAATAATTATGCAAGTCACTGTCCTACTGTACTGGTGGTTGTATATGTTGTACGTAGTTACATATGCATTAAAATTTTAAAAAATCAGTATTTGGTCCTGAAAATCAGTATTTTTGTCATAAGCAGTCAGTATTTTTGTACTTGGGGGTTGGCAGCTATGGATATAACCACCCTGGAAAATTTATTATATTTCCCAGTACCACCACATGCAGAATTCTGACTTTGTGTAATGGCCTGTAAATTACATAACTATATTTCGGATCTGAATCAATAATGATCCATCACAAGTCCATCTTTGATTAATCCATGAAGACACTCATATACAAATTCATGACAGAGATATCTTTTTTTTTTCCGAACAGTAAATCTGAGATGACCAGTATTATCAGTAGAACTGACTGGTTTATTTTAATCGACAGTTGATTACACCATCATGAGATACCTGATAACTTTTAATGATGGGATGTGCTACAAATTCATTTTGCTCCATTTACATATTATTTGTCTAAATTATTATTTTATTGTTAGTGGGAAAATCTGCCGAGATAGTCTTTGACGTTTTTTTTATGGGAGGTTCAGTGCCATCAATTTTTTTATCATATAATTTCAACTCTGTGTATTTTTTACCACCTCATTTTACACACAGCTGCATTTCTCCTTTAACCCCAACACCACATCGTAAACACTTTTTTGGTCCTAGACTTCCACAACAAACACTCTGCATGTGACATCCACAGAATTCATTTATACAAGCCCTGTTAAAAGGAATTGGAGAACCAATCATCAACCACTTATAATTGTTATGTATGTGTAATTTAACTATATGTTTATTAGTTTTAATTTTTTTTATTCCCTTGCATGTTATTGTAATGATAATTTTTTCTACTGGATTTGACTTTTTTAAAATAGAAATTCAGTTCAATATGTGAGAAAGCTTGCCCGTAGCTTCTTGTGGGTTGGTGGTTCTTTCCGGGGTTTTCCAGGGTTCTTCCTCCACCATTAATACTGGCCACCATGTATAACCTATTGTGTGCTGAAAAATGGCGTTAAACCCCACAACAACAACAACAACAACAAAATTCAGTTCAGTTCTGTTTGACCTAATAAACAACCAGTAGTTGAAACATTGTATCTAGTTTCTGACCTTGGTTCAGAAATCAGATGGAGTTCTAGTAAACAACTTTTTTTTATTCATACTAAGAGTAAGATTCATTCAGTGAAATCAAGACCATGCCTAGAGTACGTGATCATTAGCATGAAGAAAATATTCTGCGTCGTTCTAGGAGGTGACCATGTGACCCTCATGTGGGAATCTGTTTTGCATCTTAACTTATTGGGGCCCCGAGTGGCCGAGTGGTCTAAAGCGCTCTTCGTTATGGATCACTGCCATCTCACCTCTGTCTGCGTGGGTTCGAGTCTCGGATTCAGCAAATGTGGATATGTGAGAAAGCTTGCCAGTAGCTTCTCATGGGTCGGTGGTTCTTTCCGGGGATTTCCCGGTTTCTTCCTCCACCATTAATACTGGCCACCATGTATAGCCTATCGTGTGCTGAAAAATGGCGTTAAGCCCTACAACAACAACAACAGCAACAACATCTTAACTTATTGTATAACCGTTTTCTTGAGAAGAACTAGCCAATTGGGCTTTAAATCTATGACACTTAAAGGTGTCTTGTTGTGACCAGTTTGAGTTGAGCACCTGAGCAAAGTAACATCAGATTTCGAGAATTATCATCAGAAAATTATAAAATTCCTAAAACTGTGGTGAGTGTACTATAAATTTGATTGGAACTTTAGGCCTTGAACAAGCATTCTGTCATTGTTCGGACCTTGCATAAAAGAAGTTTTACAAATGCATGTTTAGAATAGGGGTTAACCAGAAAATCCAGAATGTCTGATTCCCAACATGATTTATCTTCAGATGATGATTTCGTTCAGCAAATACTGGCAGATGATGGTGATGATGATAATGATTTTCAAAGTTTTGATGTATGTCAGATTGTCAAAGCTGGTAAAGTGTTATTAGAGATATGAGTGAGTGATTTTGAACTAAAAAATGATGTTGAATACCATTCCATTGTAAATGCTGGATGGACAAAAATAAACAGCATGCTGGTGCCCCCCCCCCCCCCAATTCAGCAGTATTTCAAAATGTAGAGAAGACAAAATGCCAAGCCTAATTAAAATATATACAATTAAAAAGTAGACTGCAGTTGTTATTACATTCTAAGACAGTCCTGCGGGATCTAGTGCTACAAAGCCATATATACCCGATAAGGAATACACTAAATTGAATAAGTAACAATCTAAAATTAAGTTAGAAGTCAGTATGTTTATTGAATCAAAATACTCATCTGGAAAAGGAGACAATGGCATTGATGGACTTTAAACTCTAATAATAGAACTAATCTCCCTTATTTTGGTGACATGGGGGGAGTGCCCCCTCCCCCTTTTTTCAGTTAAAATCCTGGCAGAATCAGTTTTCCATTTAAATTTAGTTTTCAGGAATTAGCAGTTGTAGGTTATCTAACAGGTTAGTATAATGAGAAATGAGATTACATGCTTTCTCATGTGAGAGTATCATGTCTAAGCATCATTCATACCTGCTTGACTGCTGCCCACCTACCCACATGATTATGTTTTCAGTGGCATTTCAGTACCTCTGCTTCTTGGAATGATTGGATTGTTAAGACAGCAGAGAGTAGTTGTTTGTTTTGGTCATGTGAGGAGGGTTTATTGTAATTGTTTTTTGTTTTTTTACCAGTAAGTGACTGAGGATAGAATTTAGTTCATCATAGCATAATACATCGAGATAACTCTTTCATAAGAGAAATATGTTAATAATTTTCATGCTTCATAGGTATTGGCATGGCTTATGGACCTGGTGCTTGTGTGAAATTGGGTGAAAGAGAGGCATTGTTGTGCATTCTGATTTAATGAAACCTGTGTGAGAAGTTGGCAGCAGTTGTCCGTAACAAACTATTCTTGACACTTTTTTTATCATATACAGCTGTACGTACATGTACTTTACTTAATAGATCATGGAGTGTATTAACATGAAGGTAACAATAAATTTAAGTTGACAGTATTACAGGTGTATTTCAAGCTAGTTTTGTCTTCATTTAATTAAAATTTCTATTGATTATTCTCTCTGATTATTTTCTCTCAATGCAAATGCTACTTCATGACGATTTTGTATGCAAATTTTTGTTCAAACCCCCCTCCAGTTGTCTCGACAATGTTGACAAAGTTCCTGTGCCCTCCTGATTTTTAAGGAGGTCGCAGAATCCAACTTGAATTTGAATTCAAACCTGGAAACCTTCTTGAAAATTATTTTTTTTATCGTATAATGTCATGGAATTTGATATTAAAAAGCTAAACCAAACATTTTGTTAGAGAAAATGTTATTTATCCACTTCAACTTTGTACTGAATGGTTTTGCAGATATCATCATATTACACTGGTAGGAACGGTTGAAAAGTTTTGTTTGATTTATGGAGTAATTTTATCAGTTTATCCTTCATTATATAAGAAAAATTACCCTCAACTGTGTTATTGTGTCATTAGTCAAAGTATCAAACTTAAATATGACTCCTGAAATTTGTCATGATCTCTGTAAAATCTCCAGGAAAACTGGAAAATAAATATCATTTTGGTGCAGGAACCCTGTGTTGACAGTATTACCTCAGGCCCAAGGATATCAGATACATGGGTAGTACTGTACTAAAGATAAAAATAGTTATTGTGGAAAGAAAAGATGCATTGTGAAAAATGTATTGAACACAGATGAAAATTAGCTTGATTTCATACACAAGTATTCCATTACATTTACCAGTGTAAATTTCAAGGCCACTTTTGTTTGTACTGTTATTCTTTCTATCTTTATTTGTAGAAGATATGGGAGTTGGTGTACAAAACTGAAATTGATCCCCAGTATGGCACATCATACTTGGTTCCTCAAGGCAGCAAAGCAAAAGTTCATCATTCCATGAAGAATTGACTGTCAGGTAAGTTTCATTGCCCTGTAAAAATGTATTCACATTAATATACTTCATCTGTAAATAATTCATGATTTTATAATGGAAAAGAGAAATGAGTCAAGTAATAATTATAGAAGTCTTTTGGTCATACAGGCCAGATGTTTCGTTTCAGCAATAGTGAATGAGTGAAGGGCTGATAAAATTCCATAGCCCGACGTCCCGGACTTTCCATTTCAAAGTCGGGCAAGTAAAATTTTCCAGAGCGCTAGCCTGGGACAAGAGCATTTCCTGTTTCAAAACAAGTCTGACAATTCATGCATGAATCTAATCTCTCAATTTATTCATTCACATTCTATGATACTATAATAAGTGACCATTGACAGCTGTCCTACTGCTTGACATAATATAGGACTAAGCAACCAAATTATCAGCTAATCAAAACACAACAAATTCGCTATGGCTAATTAGCAGCGTTTTAAAAAACTTGGTATTTTTGCTGAACTCATATAATCATGAGAGGATTACACTTTAATTTCAATCCAGTGAGTAAATGCAATGAAATCATCGAAGGGTACTTTACTAACATAAGTATCCACTTCTTTTATGAACTGATTGAATGACAGTAACGAGTCTTTAATTTTTTCATTGATTGCAGAGGATCAACTTCAGTGTGCTATATTGCTTTGAATTGGATTGATGACTTCAATTGAGGAGCAGTAGGTGTGTGCATTTAAACGATTGAATGTATGAGTGCTGTAGTAAAGTAGCTGTCAAATGACATGCTGTTTTCTTTTTGGATAAATTGATTTACTAAATTATTTTTGCAAGGATGGTCATGAGGAAGCTTCATATTAGGAAAATTCATGTAAAAGTAGAGGGATAAGACATAAGGTAATCACTTGGTCTGATGTAACTATATCTCCAAAGAGACATAAGCCAGACTGGCAGCAAAAAATATCAAATATGACACAACAAAGAGACAAAGAAATTTCAGCCACAGTGGTTTGATAATTTTATCCTTTCTTGAATTCACTGATTTTGAAGGTAAGATGGTTTGAGAATATTGCAAACAATACCCCAAACTGGCATGAGTTGGATATTCAACCAGTATATTTTTCAATGGAACTGACAATTTCAGGATTTAATAAATCACATCTCGTGACAGTTTTGGGCCTTATTAAACCTGTGCAGCACAGTATATGCATGATAATAGCCAGCATGTGTAGAAAATTCCTGAAATGAGTAATAAAATGAGAGCTCTCTTTAACATGGTCTACACCACAGCCCAATATGGAAAACCATTTTCTAATATGGAAACGCTGTGCTTGCTCCAGGAGAATAAGAGTGTTCAACTTCATGCTGATTGTAAGAACATACTCAGGGCAAGAGACTTTGCTCTGCCAATTGTTAAAGTCTTGGGAGAAAAAGTTAGGGAAAATCTGAATTCCAGTAAATTCATTTCAGTTATTGTTGATGGAAGTACAGATGCTATCACCATATCAGAGCAAGAAATAGTGTACATCAGATACCATAAAAATAAAACAGTTGAGCCCTTTGGAGTAATAAATCTGATGTACATTATTTCATTTCTTTATTTTCGTCTAAGATGCATACATCTCATCAAATCTAGACAAGGGCAAATGCAGGTGGGACAACTGAATTTTCTGAAACCACTTGTCCTGGACAAGTGTGTGGAAAATAATTTGATCAGTCCTGGACAGTCATATTCCGTGCTATAATTTTGCATAGAGCAATTAATAATTGACTTTAAAAGTGGTTATTGTTATTCACTGAATTTGAAAGAAAGTAATTAAAATTGTGAAAGATATATTTACACTATTACAGCAGGTTGAGGCCAACCACACAATAATGGTATAAGTAACCGAGACTGAAAAAAACACCTTTGCAAGGTATTGGCAGCTGAAAGTGCAAAAAAGTGCATGCGAGTTGTAGCAGTAGATGCTGAATAGCCTTGGTCTGTATCAAATATGTGATTTCCACATAAATATGTATTTATTGTTTCATCAAAATATTTCTCTATGGTATGTTGAATTTATTGGTAGTAATTATTAAATATGATGTGTTACATAGTGGTGCTAAATAGTAATTCATTCAGAAACTTTGATCACATACCACAGAGTCTCTTTTTCCAAAAATTCTCCATTCATGGTATGCCTCTGGTCTTCCACATGCATTTGTTGAACAAGATACAACAGTTTTAGAATGAATTGTTATATTTGGTTTACACTGATATGTTGGTGATTCTGTAAAAAGACAATACATGGTTAAAATATTTTTTGTACAATTGAAACTCGAGTTATAATGAGTCACAAATTTAAACATTTTATTATTTTTGAGTCTCCCCACCTCTCAACTCCAAAAGAGAGTATTTGGGAAGCTTTATTTCTTGTCTACCAACTACTTGTCTTAATGGAAAATCATCCCAAAATATGAATAGCCTTGGCCTGTATCAAATTACACTTGTGATTTCCACATAAACATGTATTTGTTTCATCAAAATATTTCTTTATTGCCTGACCAGGTGCAGACCATATTCAGGCTGCAAAGAAGAGGCATAATACCTATGAAAATATAACTTTTGACCATCCCCATTATTCCTAGGGGGCAACATCCAGATCCAAAACATTTAGATCTTTCTTTACCCAACCAACCTTATTTTGCTTACTGGCCATACATTTTGTTTGGAAAAAAAAAACTGGAAAAAAAAAGAAGAAAAAAATTTATGAGAGATAAAACATTAAGCAAAGTGATGTAACTATGATCGAAGCTAAATTCAGGATGAAAATGATGCTTGCTTACTAGTTTATGCATGATTTAAATCGATCTAGACCAACATAAAAAACAACAGAAAAATAAGTTTGTGCTGAGCTACCTATATTTTGTCCAGTGTAACCAGAACATAATTTTTTATTTAGTCTTGTTGCTCCTCCTAAATGAAAAGTAATGTTGCCATAGGGATCTCAAGAGAAGACTTATAGTGGTATGTAGTTAGCCAAAAATGAAAGCAGTGACACTTGCACTTCCTATTTGTTTGTGCTGCAATGGCTATATTGAAATCTTGTTATTGCAACTCCTCCTGAAAGGGTGGTCAGATCAGCAAGGCTTTTTTCCTAAATGGAAATGGTGGCCTTTAGACATTCAGTGGCCATCCTAAAAATCTTGTTTTCGATACTCATCCAGAAAGGATGGTCATATCAACATGAGGTTTTTACTAAATGAAAATTGTTGTCTTTAGACATTCATTGTGGTGGCCACCATGGCGATCTGAAAAATAATGGTACCAATCTGACATCTATAGCAGTTAATTTGAAAATTTTGATATTGCTGAAGTATATCAGAGGTGTTTTCAGCACTCTGAATTTAAAAGGAGGAAATGCTTTTATCTTGTGTTCTTGAAGTTCCCTTTTGGGCAATAGAGCATCAGTCCCTTAAATGGGTTCTTGTTTTGTTCATCACGATGTTGCTTTCATATGAATCAGTATTTATTAAAAGAGCATTAACTCTTGTACCTTAAATGAATACATAGAAATAAATATATGGGCACAAACAACCAAACTTTCAAAGAAAGTGATAAAATATAATACACACCATACACTGTAAAAAATATTGTCTGTGTATTTTTAGTTTTCTCCTCTGCTATTTTTGGGTATAAAGTATATTTCCCAGTATCAATTGAAGACACTTTTTTTAAAACTATTCCCATTGTTCCATTATGTTCAATTCTGCCTTCATACAAAGGCGACACATGAAATCCATCTGAGTAGTAACAAATTGGTGTTGTGTTGTTGTAGAACCACTGGAGCTGTTGTACACTCTCGTTTACTTCTGTAGAATAGTTCCACATCAATAGGTGGTCTTGACCTTCACAGCTTGTAGTAGATAACTTCTCTGTCATCCATTTTAGTTCTAAATTGGGCGAAGAATAAATTAAATACTAAATATGGAACCATGCTATGATGACTTTTAGTTCATATATGATGCATTTTGTATGATTGCTATAAAATATAATTGATTCATTCACTGTTATACTAGTAGCTTCCCATGGCTTGGTGGTTCTTACTGGGATTTCCGGGTTCTTCCTCGGCAACGTAAACTGGCTGCCATATATAGCCTATCATGCAACAAGAAATTGTGTTAACCCCCAAAACAACAAGAAGTTCTTTTATATAAAAAATAAACGACAGAAGAAAAGAAACCAGAATCATGAAGAAACCAGTGTGTATGGTTCTCACACTACCAGTGTGGAAAAATTGTGGAATAAGAACACGTTTGTTCTGACCGATAATAACCCTGTATTTTTGCAAAGACTGGTCAGAAGTTTAGTGTTCGGTTTTAGATTTTCAAACTTGCTGTCAACTTTTGACAAAGCATTTTTTATTCCAGTAAAATCTGCAACTGCATTTCCTGAAGTAAGAGGCTTAATCTAGACTAATATTGTTTAAGGTTTTTTTTTTCTCAGATGGTGACATAATGTACATACACGATTTATTGTTCGACAGTGGATTTCTTGTTCCACAATGGCACTGTCAGTTGATCCATCACTTAAAACACTTAAAATCACTCGATATTTGCACATCTAGATTCAAGAGATTTGATACAATTCTCATCTAAGTTGACATTTTTTCCTGGAACAGTACAAAAAAAGTTCAAAATCAGAAAGTGGTTTTCGTGCTTTTGCAACACGATAGGCAGCATTGATTAAGTATGAGATTTGACATCTCTGATCTTCAGTCATTTTAATCATGGCTTTCATGATTGGGGCATCTGCTACAACGAAATTATGATCTTAACTAGATTTTGCCAGTTGCTATCTTTCACATACCAAATATTCTTTGCTTCTTGCATGAACATGAATTGGGTCACCTTTAAATTGGTTGTACCATGGTAATGGGCTCTTTACCTGTGACCTAAATCAGGAAACTTCAGATGGGTTGAACACAACAATATTCCTGTATCCCGATCATATTTGTTCCAAAACCAACAAGTTGTTCTCTGCCACCTTTTTTCTGACATTACTGGTGGTGGAGAACAACTGTATGGAGAAGCAATTCATGCTGGAGCATTAACCTAGTTATTCATTCAGATTATCAGGCCACTCACTACTAATTAATAAATATATTTTGACTCACCTTTGTATCAAGACAGTAAGTATAATTCCTCTACTATTGGTTCATTGCATTAAATCCTTTAGAACACTCACTTTTTTACTATTAATACCGGACAGAACACCTGTGCAGTCAGTGGCTGTTGATTGCAAAATTGAATTGCCAACATATGTATGGAAAGCATCATCACCCCAAGACAAGAGCAATGCATTGTTAACTCCTATACATTTGTCAGTTCCCAGTGATATAGGGCTTGCTATACTGTTTGCTTTTGTCTCGATTGAAGGATACTTTCTACTCTGTTCCTGTAGCTCAACAGGATAGAACTATTTTGTTTCCATTGGTTTGGGTATGTCAAGATAGAGCAGTCTCTCTACATGCTTTGTGTCATGAAATAATAGAGAAACAGAGCATGACCGTTTATGAATTGGCATAATTTATGGGGAAGTTAGCTGCTAGCGAACCAGGTATAGAATGTTCAACTTCATATTATTAAGATATAGAACATCATGAGGAAGAAAAGACATAAAGATACACTAGGTGATTTTGATGTTTATTGATAATTTTCTAATGAGATCAGATAGTGTATATTCTGGTGGATATCTAATGTACATTGTGGCTATAAAGTAGTTATGCATGATGGTGAGCCACAGTTTGTTTTGACCAGTGACAGCTCTCCTGTTGGTTTGTGGGGAGTAAATCTAACAATTAAAACTGAAACATGTGGCCACTGTGATCAAGAGGGAAAAAAAAAAAAAGAGGGGAAAAAAAG
>JAECUM010032234.1:0-20538 GCA_016617855.1 Megalonaias nervosa
TATGTTGCGATTCAACGTGTTGTTATAAGTACAACCCAGAATCTCATCAACAAAGTAACTTGCCAATGGGGAATAGCGCACACTTGGGATCGCACTCACCTTCATTGCGAGTTCATTACAGTTGGCAAATAGGTATGAAAAGTAATCAAAAGTGCTTGAGGTCTTGCTGGAAATAACTGATTTGTGATTTCGGCAGACAGTAGAGCCACTTGGAATAATATCGAATTACCCTCGAGCGCATACGACATGGCATCAACAAATGAAGAAATTAAATGAAGAATCACATAGGTGACCGACAAATAATCTTAAATGCTTATACTCGAACATAAACCACACTCAGTTCTGTCATTGTAATCGATTCTTCACCATGCGCGGTTGACATCAAAAGGTTGTCAATAAGATCAATTCTCGGTAGGGCATAAAACATTCTACATGAGAAACGAATTTTATTCATGGGATATCATATGACCCCTGACAAAATTACCTCAACGATCAATTCAGCATGTAATGCCATCAGCAGATGTGAGACGACAGGCGTAGCCTCTCAGGGTTACGTACTGTTTAGATTTTGGAAAATTGCTGAACCAGTGATTTATTATCGCTTAATCCCGCGTCGCTAGTATATCAGCCAGCTAATTCTTAGTCGGTTGACACATATCCATTTTACCCTTTTGAATCAAGACGGACACATTGTGGATCTCCGCGGTTAAACATTGGCGGTACAAATGTACATTATAGATCGACCTAACATATAAATATAATGACAGTCGTAAGTGGGCTGGTGATACAAGTGCGTATTGTCAACTCTAGAAATCCTTTTCGTATAGCGTTTTAATAAACTGTTATGTTGATACTGTTCAAGGCGTATTTACAGGCTCATTGCAATTACGGTAATGGTTAGCGGACTACGGTTGTCGCGCAAACGTTATTAGACAAAACCAATAATGTATAGTTTTACAATGGCTGTAAAGAAAGGTACATCCGATCCCACCGTTTGAAACGAGCGTGTCTGTATTGGTAGATCGCAGCAGAAACGATTTTCAGGATAATTCGTACAAGGTTAAGAACCCCAATCAAATAAAATAGAATTACAAGAGCAGGGCATGTCTACATATTGTGTCCATGTTAGGTCTTCAAGTAAAATCGAGTAAATAACGGATAATATCAATTACCCTGCCAATACTCGGATTGGATTTGTTAACAATTGCGTCATGGCGTTGTTTATTCCATGGACTGAAAGGAAATCGAAGCGATTCGTGACAACGTTATCAATACCGTGACTATTATCGGTTTGGCTAGATACAGCGACAATTATGAGAAGTCTGCTGGGCAGTCCATGATGTTTAACAAGGACTCATCCAGTCATGCATATCATAAACCGTATACAACAGATGTTGTTAATCATGGTTCGTTGAGCCGACCTTTGCTGTTTACATCGCCGTAGTCTTTGGCTGAAACCCGAATTTTAACCTTGGATTTTTATACGCCGACATCAACTTCACGAAGACCCATTGAGGTTTTCGTTTGCTATTCTTCTCAGTTAGGTATTTGGGTTTTGTTTACAAGGCTATTTTGGAAGCCAAACATACCGTTATGTTACAACGAAAGGACTACGCCAATAATGTAACTTGGCCTAATGCATATACCGCTGTTGGCCAAGATGTATTATCAATATTAACATTATGGATGCCTGCGGTAATCAGCCCTATGGCCACAGAATCACATTTTTGTCGTTTATGTAGTCTGTCGTTTCTCGCGCATGCCACAGAGCGCACCCCAAAAGCGATATTCATGGGCAGTTTACGTAGCAAATAAGCACCCAAAGTGGCCTCAGCGCATCAAAACGCATATTCATAGCATTTCAAATTATGGGTTTTGAAAATAAACAACATGATAGTGCCATGACATTTAATATACTAAGAGTGTCTTAAGAACTGTCTGAAGAAATTCTACTTAATTTCACAGACAATCTAACCACATATCATAAGCTATGGTAAGAAATGAACTGGCTTCGTAGCATGAAGACTGGCCTGAAATGTTTCCTGTGCGGCTTACGTTGTTCCCGGTGTATTTCTTTTTCTTGAAACACCAGGATTTATTTAGGCAATGTGGTGGACATGTATTTTCATGCATGTGTGGGTGCATCTGTTCTTGCCGATAATCTTTGCGCCGCTCCACCCATGATAGCTAGTTTCAGCTGTATCTCTGTGATTCTCTCAGATACGATTATATTTCTGGAGGTAGCTGGTGGATGAATGTGTGTGTGCGTGTTTTGGATTTTTAACGTAGCTTTAACAATTTTTTTTTTAGTCTTATCGCTACGATGGCCGCAGTGTGACAGTTTATAGTGATGTCTAGCACTGGGTAATCATGACGCAGACACGTAGAATGATGTCCCGCCCAGTCACATCATCCTGAGACCAGGCTGACCAGTCCTAACACTGAACTCTTAATGCGGAGCGCCAAGCAAGGCAGCTGTTAGTATCATTTTTATAAGTCTTTGATATGACTTGGCGGGGGCTCGAACCAGCCACCTCCCGCATCCGGACGCTCTAACCACTAGGCCACCGGAGCGGTCGAATCTTAATGAAGCCAAACGAAAGAATACCTCGGTGATATCAAAATTATCCAAAATCAGCGGTAATGCAGATGTAAAAGACCGGCGGAATATTTCCGTTCCTTGCAGCGATTCCAGAGTTGTTAGTAGCTGCGACTCCAGAGGCGACGTTTTGGGTTGTGGGAACAGCATCCAAAATGGCTTTGAAAAGAGCTGTCGGACCTGACACTCACTGAGTTGCATACGCGGTGACACACAATCATTTATTATATTTCGACTCGTATAGACTTGTACCACCAGTTGAAGTTATTGAAGTTATTGATCATTTAACTCGAGGCGGATAAAGTGAGGCGGATAAAGTCGTCTACAGTTATTTAATACAACTATACCGGATGTAAACTCGGATGGACGGGCTAATATGTAGTCATCTTGTCGTTGAAACTTATCGTGCAGAATGTTCACCAACCCTGCAAACACTTACTGATTTTACATTACAGTGCGCTTAACATTATAAAAAAATGTCGAATAATATTTAAGGACTTTACTCTGCCTGAAGTAGAGCGGATGTGGATCTGAGCCTGTTTGTCACAAAGGCTCGTTTGACCAAATGTATCAGTCGGGTTGTTGTAGGCGTTGACCCAGGTGAGCTTGTGATTTTTTGAAGATTTAGACTTTATAGCGAACATCGAATGTGAACATTCATGATAAACACTATCATGAATGTCCACATTCGATGTTCGCAGTTTCAATGATGCAATTGGGTAAATGATAATTAAACAAAGGATGTTAATATCGATATTACGTTTGTTTCGCTTGTCAATGAATATTTGCTTAAAAATGGTGTTACCAGACCTACATATACACTCAGTTATGAGATTTGTGGGCTTTCCGAGGAGACTTTCACTATAGGTGCATCTATTAGAATTGTTGTCGGGGCCATATCGATAAAATCAGATGTCTCTGGTGGTGTTAGGAAAATAATTTCGATACAGTTACGTTCACGATTACGTATTTATTCGGAACGTCTTGAGGCAGCACAAAGTAGCTTCAGAAAAATTGGTAAAACTACGGAAGATAAAATAAGTATATGGCCAAATTCAAGATCATATTGACGGAAATGGAAAATCACCGAAAACTCTGATCACAGGTACGCAACAAGAGTGGGTGGGTGGGTGTGCGGACTTACATACACTAAAATTCAAATAATTTCCTTTAACAACAAACAAAATATATAAATACCCATATAAGTATTATATTTGTCACGTCAGAATCTTAAAGACGTGTCTACCATGAATAGTCGTAAATGGTGTTTTTTTCGGTTGCTGATATAAGTCACTATCTACTGCCCCCAAGAACTATTATCTTCCTTTAGACGCCTGTTGGTAACTTTCACGGATAACAATGCAACGGTTCACATTCATACACGACCGAGGACCAAATCCTCCATTTAATTACTATTCATGCATATTATTACATTTGTAAAGGATTATTGGATCTACGCTCAAAGAGACATATCTTAGGATATTATTGTAAAGACATTTCCATGAAAGTGACATTTCACAGATTTGGTTAAACGGTGATTTGTGTCTCCTATATTTTAGCGAAGACTGTTTGTAAAGTGTATATATTTAAACCCATGAATTGGTTCCATTAGATGCCAATGCATGAAATCTCCACAAAAATCACAGTTATTTTTTCTGCGTACCTAGTTAATGTCTGTTCAATGTATCACCTAAATGTGTACGTTTGTATTTATTTGTTTCCATTGCACATTTCTCAGACATTGAGAATGAGAAAATTGAATGTGCTATTTACTATGAACGCAGACACTAGAAATTTAGACCTCGTAATTTCGGACAGATAAAATAAAAAGAGAAAAGTAAGAAAACTGAACTTTTCCTGTCGTTAACAACTATAGAATGAGTCTATTCTTAAATTGAAACAAAATATGTAATATTGTTTTCAAATTTGTAAACACAAGTGCCGGGATAAGTACTCTATGATACTAGCCCAAAACTAATATTTCTTAGCCAATGACTAATATTTCGTGTCCTTCAATCTTAAATCGTATTTATTACATCTTTAATTTCTTTTTATAATTGTCTTGTTATAATACTTAACTAACGAACACAGGTAAGTTGACATTGCTTATGACTGGCAAGTTAAGAAAAGGATCATCTATTGGAAATATTAATTGCTGTACAAAGAATTCGTGGCCGTTTTCTGGTTTGGAGATGTGATATATTTTGTGCCGTTCAATCTATTGTTCAAATATTACAGCTGAGTTTATATTAAACTTAAGATATATATATATATATATATATATATATATATATATATATATATATATATACAATATATACACATCGATCTATTATTGTTCAAATAGAACTGTAGACTTTATATTCAACTATATGTATGGTTCTATTTATATATCTACCTATCTCTCTACCTGTATTTCCCGAGTTGGATTTTTTGGTCGTGTGCTCCATGTCCAACTTCGCCTAACCTTGCGGCTACAATGTCTTTATCAATTGTGAACTGAAAGAAACTCCAAACGTGAGTTCATTTCTCTAATACCTATCCACATACATACATACATACATACATACATACATACATACATGCATACATACATACATGCACCCGTTAGATCTTAGTTATTGTGGCGTAGTCTTTACAATGTGATTCATTCTCAACTTGAATAGTTGCCAAGTCTTTCACTTGACAATTGAAGAGTCATAGGTATTATTTTACATTGATCTGATATGCGTATGTTAAGTAAATATATCTTTTACTTTACCTGCAATAGTGCATATTAGAGTATTTGTACAATACGTGGCAAGTTTTAGTAATTAGATATTAAGTTACTACTGTAGTAAGTAAACTTGTTTGGATGTTTTCTTCATACATGTACAGCTGAAGGACTTTTATGCCCGCACCTTCAACTATATGAGAGAATTTGTTGTGGACATTACAAAATAGCCTATTTATGGTATGTACAATATTTTCTTCTTTTGTTTTTTATTTGCTTACAGCATAGTGAAATATAAGTCAACTATATCCAATTGAATTGTTAAATATATAAAGAGACCTGTGGCCAAAACTGCTTATATATTACTTGTTACCTCGATATACCTTTTATGTTGCTGACGTTGTTAGAGCGTCCGCCTTAGATAAGGAAAATCGCTGGTTCTAACCCTGGACGAGTCATATCAAGATTTATAAAAATGGTTCTAGCAGCTGCCTCGCTTGGCGCTCCGCATTAAGAGGTTAGTGTTAGGACCGGTCAGCCTGGTGTCAGGATAATGTGACTGGGTGGGACATGATGCTACAAGTCTGCGGCATGATGCTTCAGATTTGATGAATGAATTTCAACATCTAATCAATCACGTGTTACGAGTTTTATTCTCTCGGTTTCTTTATTAAATTATACCTAAAAATGCACTTTTTTGTTGAATGAATTTAGACAAGAAATCAATCATATCTTTTTCCGTTAGGTTCGGTTTTTAAGTTGTCTTTTTACATTTTACTTTGCTCATATTTATTGTTGGATAATCAATTATGTGTACTACAGTTGCCATAAGATAGCAATTTTCATCGTAATTGATAAAAGCACATTATATACATGATTGTATCAAAATGGAAACAATTATGTTTGAATCTGTCACTCGTTGCTCGTATACATATACCATAACCCCGATGCTCATCCATATTTTGGTACCTCTTTCTTCACTGATGTTTTCTTGCTCGTCTTAAAGGTGACATGTTGAAGGGAATGAATGCATTATAACCATAAATGTACGCACCTTTCAGATGAATCTATGGATGTTATGTTCTATATTGATAGAACAGTTCTATCTCGGAAGTTTTTTGCGTAATGCAAACCTTGAGAATACGGATTCATATGCAGAAACTCACAAATATGTTAGAAAAATAAAAGCACATGTATTCCACTCTCAGCTGACATCGTAGTCTATTCTATGTTATTACCTCCATAAACTAAAACAAATTTTTTTTTCTGGAAGAAAATCGATATGGTATGCATACATTGGTCCTCGATTATTTCAAGTGAGGTTATTCAAAGAAGATAATCTGATGAAACAATATTGATGCCAGATATAGAGGTTGGTTGGTTAGTTGAATTTTTACGGCGCACCAGCACTATGAGGCTATTTAGCGCCATACAAAAGGTTATATCTTTCATCATTTAAAAGTGGTAACAGGTTTCGTATCGACCAGCGATACGAAACCAAACAGTTGAAGGTAAAACGATAAAATGGTAACGGTGATAAAAAAATAAAGTTTCCCGATCAACGGGGAGTGCAAATGATGTATGACAACAAAAACAGATGAAAGGTAATTAAAATCTAACGACGGTATATATAGCACATAAATCTGTTCAAGGTGATAGCATACAAGCTATAGCTTATGATAAATATTTACTTCCTTCAGGAAGTCTATAATATAAGAAACGCTAACTGTATCAAAGAGCTCCCTAATGTCATGCACATTGTAATAACGAGTACGCGTAGGTTGGAGGTCGAAACACTCCAACATAAAGTGCTTAACAGTGAATGGTTCATTGCAAGATATGCACTCTGGTGGGTCTTCTCCTTTTAGTATATAGGAGTGGGTTCAATAAGTATGGCCGATTCGAATTCTTGCAATGACTACCTCCTCCCTACGGACGGCTCTGTAGGAAGGAGTCCATTCTCCTAGGGTTGGCTTGATGGCATGAAGTTTGTTATTCACGGCATCATTCCATGATGCCTGCCATTTCTGACGTAAACAGTCTTTCATACTGCGTTTAAAATCAGTATACGGTGTATTAAAATCAGATGGTTCTAGTGATAGGGCCATTTTAGCAGCGCGGTCTGCTTTGTCATTACCTTTAATTCCAATATGACTTGGTAACCAACAGTATACTATATTGTGTGAGGTACTCAGCTCAGTATGTTTAAGGAGAACATTAGCTAATAATGGATTCTCCAGTTTTCTATTATGTAGTGACTGAAGTACTGATAGTAAATCGGAGAAGATGATGCTATTCAAAATACGCTTGCTTTCAATATATTGCAATGCAAGGTCTATTGCTCTGATTTCGGCTGAAAAAATTGATGTACCATTTGGCAAGCGAACTTTTGTTGTATGTTTTCCACTAACGAAGGCTGTAGCAGCCTTTTCCTCATCTTTTGATCCATCAGTATATATTCTTGTATAATTTTGAAATTGGGTGAGGAGTTCATGGTAAGAGTTGTGGAAGATGGAAGGGTTTGTCTCCGATTTTTTTTCATCGTGTAACGTGAAAAGTACCTTTGGTTGTTGAAGTAGCCAGGGAGGTGTTTCGGAGGCGGTCGTTTTCAGAATTCTTGAAAGTTCAATTTTGGTACTGTCAAGGCATGGTAATATTCTAATGCCAAAGGTAGGTGTGACGTTTGGTTTATTGTCATATAAGGTTTTATATTTGGGTTCAAAAACAGCCGAAAAAGCAGGGTTCAGAGGGTTTGAGCTTAATTTGAGAGCATACTGTGCGGAAAGCATTTCTCTACGTTGTGATAAAGGGGGTTCGTTCGCTTCAACGAGTAGGCTTTCACACGGGGATGTCTTAAATGCTCCCAAGGCAAGTCTTATTCCCTGATGATGAATTGGGTCTAGCATCTTCAAATAGGACTTCCTAGCTGAACCATAGACAACGCAACCATAGTCTAGTTTCGAGCGAATAAATGTTCTGTATAAACTGAGTATGACTTTCCTATCAGCACCCCAGTCAGTGTGCGCTATTACTTTAAGTAAATCTAGAGACTTCAAGCATTTAGCTTTCAAATTCTTCAGGTGTGGAATAAAGGTCAGTTTTCTGTCGAAGATAATACCTAAGAATTTTGCTTCCTCAACAACTGGAATAGGTGTTCCGTCCAGCGTGAGTTTAGGTCCATCATGATGTCTTCGTAGCTGACAGAAATGCATACATACAGTTTTTGATTTGGAGAATTTGAAACCGTTAGTATTGGCCCAATTTTGAATCTTGTTGATATTTTGCTGTAATTGTCTTTCAATTGTATGCATGTGCTTGGATCGGTAAGATATTAAAAAGTCGTCAACATATAGGGAGCAATCCACACCGGGAGTCAGACACTTGGTGATGCTTTTAATTTTTATGTTGAAAAGCGTCACCGATAAAATACTGCCCTGGGGCACACCCATCTCTTGATCGTGCATATCAGAGAGGGTGGAGCCCACTCGTACCTTGAATTCCCTGTCTGAGAGGAAGTTTAATATGAACGAGGACAGTCGGCCTTTTAGACCCAGATCGTGCAGGTCATTTAGTATTCCGTACCTCCACGTTGTGTCATAGGCCTTTTCCAGATCAAAGAAAACCGATACTAAGTGTTCCTTCTTGATAAAAGCGTCGCAAATAAATGTTTCCAGTCTAACCAGATGATCATTGGTACTACGACCATAACGAAAGCCACTTTGGAAAGGAGATATTAAATTGTTGGTTTCCAAATACCATACAAGCTGAGAATTGATCATTCGTTCCATTGTTTTGCAAACGCAGCTAGTTAATGATATAGGTCTATAGTTGGTAGGATCTGCGCTATCTTTGCCTGGTTTGGGAATTGGTATTACTGTTGATTCTTTCCAAATTTTTGGTACATTACCAGTAATCCATAAATCATTGAAGATTTCCAGAAGAACTGTTAAGGATGGTTCTGGAAAGTGTTTCAAAAACTGGTAATGTATATCGTCAGGCCCAGCGGATGTATCATGGGCCTTATTCAAAGATTCCATAAGCTCCGACAATGAAAACGGTTGGTTATAGCTCTCTGAGTTATTCGATGTGAATTTCAACCGTGTATTTTCTTTTTGAGCTTTCAATCTTCGGAAAGCTTCTGAATAATTAGACGATGAGGAATTTTGGAGAAACAATCGGCAAGTACATTAGCTATTTCATGTTTGGTATTGAAATTGTTATTATTTAGCTTCAGATGTCGGAAAGAATTGTATTTTCCCTTCCCATTTATTTTGCGGATCGTGTTCCAAACTTTTTTTAATTGAGGAACGAGAGTTTAAAGTTGAAACATATTTTTTCAATGATTCTCGTTTACTTTCTTTAATGGTGCGGCGAGCTTTGGCCCGAACAATACGGTACTGAGTTAAATGTTCGGGCGTTGGACGATTATTAAATTTTTTCAGTGCTTCTCGGCGTTGTCTAATGGCTTCTTTACATTCTTAAGTGAACCACGGTTTTTGGGTTCTTTTACAGTTCGGCGAGGACTTAGGGATGGATTCTTGTGCAATCTCAATTAAAACAGATGTAAATTGTCGAATACGATCATTATCGTTTAGGGCGGTATTCCTGTTTAGTCGAGCTGTACAAAGTGTTTCAAATTTGGCCCAGTCAGCTTTCTTTAAATTCCACTGTGGAATCGTGTCATCAATTGTAACGTTGGTGTTCTTAAGAGAGATTGGAAAGTGATCGCTGCTGTGAAGGTCATCAGCGACCTTCCAATTATAATCCAAAAATAGTGAAGGAGAACAAATTGTTAAGTCGATACATGTGTATGTAACAGTTCCTGGGTGCAAGTACGTTGGAGACTTGGTATTAAATAGACACAAGTCGTGTCTAGTAATAAAATCTTCAACCTTTTTGCCCCTGTCGCTTATGTAATTTGATCCCCATAAAATGTTATGGGCATTGCAATCACCGAGGAAAACAAATGGCGCGGGAAGTTGTTGAGCAAGCGTGTCTAATTCATTTGGTAATAAGTTGGTGTTTGGTGGTATGTAAATAGAACAAAATGTAATCACTCGATGTAGAGTGACACTCACAGCAATGGCTTGCAAATTTGTGTTTAAAGGGATGAGGCTATGTGGGGCTCTATTGTTCACAGCAATAGAAACCCCTCCTGAGGCCCTGTCAACGTTCTGTAAGTAGGTGTTAAACAGGGAGTAGTTTTTAAGTGTGATGTTGTCCCTATCTTTTAAAAAGGTTTCCTGAAGGCATATTATTGCAGGATCATATTCGTTTAAAAGCAGAAGAATTTCATTGTAATTGGTTCTAAGTCCTCGACAATTCCATTGTATGATCGTGTTCTTCATTATAAGTTTAGATTGGAGATTTTGGAGCTAGGTTAGACTTTTCGCGGAGAGAATCTGTATGGTTATTTCTACGGAGGAAGTACGGGGATGATTTTTTTGTTAGGTCTGGAGCTACTTTGAGAACATGGAGCAGTATCTTCTGCATCCATGCTCTCAATGTCCCCAAAAATGTTATAGAGTTTGATGGGGTCATCTGACCCCTTTTGCTGCCTATTTCCGTGAGATCTATTTTTACTCTTTGGTGACTTCGGTGGTGGGGTATTATTAAAAGTTGTTTGGGTAGATGCCGTAGTTTTTTGTGCTTGGTAATGGGGGGTGTTAGAGCGAGGTGTTGACTCGGGTGTATCTGTCTGTGTTTGAGCGTTCTTCGTTGCTTTAGGATTGTTTTTAACTACAGAGGAGAAGGATGGGCCAGTAGGTGATGTTTTTGCCTGTACAAGCTTTCTGGCCTCTGGATAGGGAATGTTGGATGTGTATTTAACCCTCTGTATTTCCTTCTCCTGTTTCCAGGTATCACATTCCTTGGAATTGGCGTGGTGCTCTTTCCCACAGTTGACACAATGCGGAGTTGCTCTACACTCAGCTTCCTGGTGAGAATGGTCTCTGCATCGGCCACATATCTGGCTTTTTGAGCAACGATCTTCGTGATGGCCATATTTCTGACATTTATAGCATCGAAGGGGTTGGGTATGTAAATCTCAACCTTCACTTGCAAAAAGCCAACCTTGACCACTCTGGGTACTGCTGGCTTGTTGAAGGTGAGTACGAATGTGTTGGTGTCCTGCAGATTGTTATTACGTTTAATTCCTATTCTGCGAACTGCAGTGACACCTTCGTTTTTCATCCCTTCGATGATATCTTTGTCGCTTACTCCGGCCAAGTCCCGACATCGAATCACGCCTTTGGACGAGTTGAGTGTTGTGTGAGCGAATGAGGTCACCGGAATATCGAAAAATGTCTTCATTTTCCGGATATTTTCGGTTTGACCCCGTCGATCACATTCAACAAGTAGGCATCCCGATTTCAACTTCTTTACACTTTTTGGTATACCAATTATACCCGTAATTGTCTTTTCGATAACAAACGGAGACAGTGAGGCTAGCGGTTTTGATTCGTCTGTGGATTGTATAACCATGAAGCGTGGAAATGATTCCACACCACATGGTTCGTCATCTGAGTCAGATAAAGTTTTGGTACGTTTGAGCTGATTTTTTTTTTAAATATCCATGTTGGTGGATTTAAAATTCAGCACCCGTGCTCCCCGCCCACCAAGGAGCCCAACAAGGGGACACTTTTCAAGTGCCAGGGATACACAGATGTTATACTCAGTAGGTAAATTTACCTCCTGATTCATCCCATAAGACATACTCAGTCGGTAAAATTACCTCCCAATTGACCCGTTGAGCCACCGCCTTCTAGGAAGTCTTCTAAGTCTTGGAAAAGGGAAAGTTAAAGGGATAGAATGTAGGGGCAACGGTGGTATCAAGAGAGATACAACGAGAAGGATAAAGAAAGTGGGCGAGTAAGTAAAGACCTCCTAGGGCTCGGCGTAACCAGCCGATTTGTCGAGACCGGGCCCATCCCGACCACCCGTCTAGAAGATGTAGAGGCCAAAGTAGTGTATTGCATCGGAAAGCCTCT
This sequence comes from Megalonaias nervosa, assembly GCA_016617855.1. Lineage (NCBI taxonomy): Eukaryota > Metazoa > Mollusca > Bivalvia > Unionida > Unionidae > Megalonaias > Megalonaias nervosa. The sequence continues at coordinate 12,302 of JAECUM010032234.1, forward strand.
GCTCAACTACCAGGATCCTTTCCTCCTCCGACACGGGTCGCAACCCACGGCAAACAGGTTGCCTCTACTTAGTCGCCTCTTACGACACGTAGCGAGGCACGGCGGGCCAATTCTACAACCCCGGACCCGCAGGGGGGCAGATATAGAGGTTTCCTGAAACAAATCCACTGTAAAAATGCACAGCTGTATTCACTACCATGCTAAAATGACCTTTAGTAGAGCCATCTACAACTATATCATGTAAAGCTGACTCAGGTTCATTAAATACAGATGCTTTAATAATGTTTGTACTGACTGGCAATTTGCCCAGCGAAACTATAGTTTGTGTATGTCGAGTGTCGAACTTCGTCCCTAAACAACTGATTATAATTATTCTTGAGGCTGCATTTTTGCACCAGATTTTGATCAAACTTAATAGTGCTGAATCATCGAATAACCATAACCAATGACCGAGATATGGGCATGGTCAAAGGTAAAGTAAATCTCAAATAATCGTGACAAAGTTATATTATAGTCCAAAGAAAATAAAATTTCAGAACCGGAAATGCACCGGTCCGCCAAAAATTGTTACTTTGTCAAAATGGTGTTGTCCGGAACTCCTTCGAATAAATCACAATTGCTCTAAATTATATTATAGTTCAATGAGCACTTTTATTTCCAATGAACAGTTCAAACACATCTTTTTCCCTCTGAAACAATATCTAAGCACAACATAAAATACGTCTGCAGATTTGATGCTACAGAAGGAACACAAGATATAAAAGTAATAAAACTGCCAAGTCCGAGAAACTTCTATACAGCCGAGAAAGCTAAACCACTCATATTATCATTACCACCTACATGTACGTGACAAATCGCACATTTCCAACATCGTAGAAGAACTCACGTGATTTAAACCACCAAAGGGGAATTAACTTAATTCTTCTAAGATACCATCTGCCGATCTGTCCAATGGGAAAAATGCCAAATCTCGTAAACATATTTACAAATAATTCTATTATTAGTAATTATCAAGACGTACGTAAGCATTTATTTATCGATCCAATGGAATTTTACGTACTTTTATACCTTAAAATAGACCCTATGCAAGTAAGCCGAATCCAGCTATAGACAATCATTACAATTTACAGTCATCAAAATTACAAAAATTATAGTTATACGTATCAATAAACTCTTCAGTTTAGAAAAGCTAGTTGTCGAGGACACATAACAGACTGGTTGGCATGCAATCTACAAGATTTGTATAACTCTTTCGTCGTAAACGTGCACTATAAGCACGATTATAGATACTCTCCATCCCTTCTACGAAATCTCTAATATCTTATTAGTTTGTCCGGTGTTAAATATTGGTCATTCCTACTAGCATAATTACTATTTTATTTTTCGGCAGTTCACGTTGCTTTAGTTATTTACTTTCTGTAAGCATATCATCTCTCTTATTGATAAATTAGATAGATTTATTTGCACGCATAAATAATATACTACTATTAATGTATTGTAATTCATCTTTACTGAAAATGTGGAAAAAAGTTTAAAATAAATTAACATAGTGTTAACAATAATCATTGACGCATGGTACAACTTTATGAAAATCAACAAAGTGAACTTCATCACATAGCGTATTTTGATACAACATTACAATATGTTTACATTGTATAGAAAACAAAAAGGAAACTAGGATATTAATAAATTATGTGTGAGCAGGCCAAGCGACATGATGGGCAAATGGAAACATAGATGGACGTATTATATTTGAATGTTGTATAGCTTACATGGTACAATTTTTGACCTTTTATAAACAGAGAGACTGATGATAAAAGTAACACACATTAAAGCCAACAATATATCAGGTATGGTACTCTTGGATGTTGTATAGATATGTTAATGTTGTAAGTGCTTACGTTTAGCCATTCTTACATAATCTACCCATATCGCCAAAACTGAGACCTACCAACTATTCACCCGATACGACTGGTGTCAGTCCCTTCAACAGGATCTATTTCTATTGTGTCAGTCTGTTTACACTTGACACTATGTATGGTTTTCATGCAGACGGCTGTGTCATGCTCATTATGACAACATGCTGCAGACCTTTCGTCTTCTCTCACATGATTAAAAATTGGAGCCGGATACCACGAAAGTTTTTGAACTGTGATATATCTGAACGTATAGCGATATGTACCACAGTATAACGCAGTTATATTAGGCATCAACAATTCAATCTTCTGAGAGAGGACCTTGGCATTAATTTGAAGAAGAATTAGGTCTATCAATGGCCGGGAAAAATACCTTGCTCTGATTTAAAGCAAACAAAACCATATTAGATTCATAATATTATTTGGAAAAAACATTATGTATCTTGAGATGAAAAATAAAATATTTCAGCTCAAAAGAAAATCACAGCCCCCCCCCTCTTTCCCCAATATATGGCCATTACTTTATAGTAGATGAATTTGTGCATTTTAATTGTTGCAACTTATGTAATCTGAAAGTCCTAACTAATGTGGAATGATTAAGCTTATATTATGGCTGATTCTGTGAAAGACAGTACTGACGTTAAAAAGCCTATTGATAAAAAATAGGAAATATTGATACTGAAGCCTACAATTTTTCTGGCTAAAATATTGATATAATAGGAAGGGAAACTTTAAGTGAGATGCCAACACACGGGCAACAAATTTATCAGAGAAGGCCAGTACATAAATCATACTTATTCAACAAACGAGAAAATATTTAGTGGACTTGAGATAACGTATATTTCAGACAGAAAACAAGCGCGCTCCTGAACATCGCAGGATGATTCTCAGCCTTACAAAAGAACACATATATTTAACACATTCACATACGTTAGTGAATAACTAAAACATAACGTGTTTTGTTTTGTCTTGCTTTGTTATGTGCATGCTAATTGTTGTATAAGTTGTAATCAAAAAGCTGTAACGAAAGTGGGATGATTAAGCTTAAATTATAGCTGATATTGTGAACATATATTTTTTTCCAGTTTGATTCCAAAGGTTGGATTTGGCCCGAATAGGTTTCACATCAATCCATTCTGGCCATCATGTCTTCATACATGACACGTGTAAAACATGTCATTAAACGACATACATAATTATATTTGTAATATCCACCATTAATATGTGACAGATACAACCGTTTGTAAAAACAATAATAATTTTATAAACTATTTTGACATAAATAACGAAAAGTCGTTGTTAATATCATAATAGTCAAAACAAGATTCCTCGGGAATTTCTGCAGATTCCTTAGTGGCTGAAACTACCGACGTACCGGTACGGTATAAAATTATTGTGTACTTACCTCCGGAAAAAATAAAACCTGAAAATGGTATACCTGTAATACATGGCAACGGGCAATGGAACACCTTTTTAGAATAATGAGGGCATCAACGTGGCTCCAAGAAATAGAGAAGTTTTAAGTTGTATTATAAGTCATGTAGTTTGTAAATGACTTGATGTCAACAAATAAAGTTGTAAGAGGAAACTATATATTATAAGACGTTTTGTTTAGCTATGCGATTGATGGTGTTGTGTAGATGTATGGCTTCTAATGATCCTAAACATTCCAATAGGTATATATGAAACACACTGATGAAATGACCCCATAAAGATAGCAATGTAAACGCGTTTATTAACGTACGTATTCTGTTGTTGCCGACTATCTGCACACATTTTTATTGCATATATTCTAAACTTGTTATGCTCTTGTGCACGTATATAGGCAGAATGGAATACAAGTAGTAAGAAAAAGAGTTGGGTATCATCAAAGCAGCAAGATATATTGGTACAGAACATGAGAGACTGCTTTAGTTTATAATCAATCCTGTGTCAGTTTACGTCATTTAAGTTCATCTGACATTAATAAAGTAGTTAGGCGTTGGTCACAGATGGATTAAATAGAAAAACAGCGCTACTAGCAGCAAGGAGGATGAACAGACCACTTTACGTAGAGACCTTATTTTATAAAAATAAAGGTTCCTACGAAGATAGGAAAAATTTGCCGGGGGGGGGGGTCTCAAAAAGGCTGAGATACAAGGTCAATAACGTCAAATTGAAACCTCTAACCAACCAAATAATTTGGACCATTTTTTAAAAGCGGGTTTTTTTTAATTTTTTTATGTGCAGAGAGGGTGAACAGACCACTTTGCCTGAGACCTTATTTTATAAAAATAAAGGTTCCTACGAAGGCTAAAAAAAAGGCCAATGACGCTAAACCAAAGCCTCTAACCGAGATTATTTCCATACGGTTGAGAACGGGGATAATAAATCGTTTGGGTTAGCTCAGTTTTATTATCAATCGCTGATGTATTTTTTTCAAATTTTTATGCGATTTCATTTACGCGTTGGTCACTCAGTATTGGTCATTCACCCTCCCTGCTGCTACCTTGATAAAATCAAGGACCAAAGATTTTATCCAGACCTACACGATATCTAGATCTTGGATCATGTAAATTTATCGTTATAAATCCGAACGGAACAGATTGTGCTTTTGAAAAGAAATTTTTAAATTTAATCATGTCTATGTCCCCTGAACACCAAGTATAATAAATATTTTGTAAAGTATAATTATCTACTCCATTAAACACAACCAAAATATTACAGTTGTCTCTGATCACCTTAGGTATCTGTGTGTATCTCTGAGTAACATAAATCACGTCCGTGTTTTTATGTCTACCTCGAGAAAATATTCTAGCTGGATTAGATTGTTTGTCCAGCATCACATCATCGTATACTACAAGGTTATTAATAAGTCCATCTAGATCATCTACAGATGGTGCCTCATCGATATCGGTAATAAAATCAATAACATCGTTTCCATCTTCGTCCAATATTTTTGCATTTTCATTAAAATCTTTAAGTACCCCATAACACTGCTAATCATCTACAGATGGTGCTACCAAATATAACCTATCCCACTTGAGCCATCGCATTATTAGATTAAGCAATAATTGTGTTTTACCAGATCCAGATGGACCTATTATAATCATTCTGATAGAATTTGGAAGCGCTGGATGGTGCTTTACTGGTTCTTGTTTTCGTGTCGCTGAGAAATCAATTATATCCATATAATAAATAATATGAGTTTATATTGTGTTCGATGCAGAGCACCTACCGATACCACTGGATTAACGACAATAACAACAAAAAATAAAAGACGTGCAATTACGGGTAAATGTGCAAAATTTGGTACAAAAAAATATAAATTTATTTCTGCGTCGCAAATAGTGCGTGGTGGTGATATAGCCTCATCATTAGGGAAATTGCCAGGAGCTCCGTGGGCCAAATACTCCGGTGAGAAACATCTTCCTGGATATAATTACTGTGGTCCTGGAACTCGACTTGATATCCGACTTGATGATCAAGATCAACCAAGACACGGAGAGTATCCAGTAAATAAAATTGATCAAGCATGTCATGTTCATGATGTTGCTTATAAAAGTAAAGATTTGCAGCAGCGGCATCTCGCAGATGTGAAATTGATTAATGCGCTAAATGCTATACTTAATAAATCTCTCAGAGAAAAACTTTTCTAGTAAAATCTGCTATGAAAAGTAAAATAATGCTCGGGGCTGGAAATTAATTATATAACTATTATAATGGAATCCATTTATTATTCCCCGAGAGGATATTGGAGAGGTAAATCAGCAATCAGTAAACTTGCTGAAGCAGCAAAAGTTTCACGTAATGTTGCTGCATCATGGTTAGCACGACAGGCAATATGGCAAATCTATCTACCACCATCCCCAATGAAGTTCATCAAGCAGATATTTTGTTTTTACCACATGATACTGTAAAACACGTGGACGAAAATCACGCACGTACAAATACGCATTGACTGTTGTTGACGTTGCAAGTAGATATAAAGAAGCGGAACCATTATCAACAAAGACAGGATCTGAAGTTGCATCTGCGTTTGAACTAATTTATCAACGTGGTGGTCTACGATGACCACAGCTATACAGATTGATCCTGGCAAAGAATTTCTTGGTGCGGTATTATCTTTGATGAAGCGACATAACGTTAAAATCAGACGAGGACATACTGAAATTCATCGTGATCAAGCAATTGTTGAACGATTTAATCGAACACTTGCTGAGCGGTTATTTGGATATCAATATGCAAAGGAAATATCTACTGACTTTAAGTCGGGTGAACGATCTCGTGAATGGGTTGCAAGGTTACCAAGTGTGATATCTGCATTAAATAATGAAATTACTCGTGCAACTTCCATGAAACCTTCTAATGCAATAACAAAAAAATATATATATCCCGTAGCGATAACGTACAACGCCGTGAACAACCAGTATTAGGTAATGTAACTGTGAGATATTTATACGAACCAGGGAGCTTGAGGGTGGGAAAAAAAGAGCTACTGACCGTATCTGGAGCGTGACTACACATACAATTTCTAGCGTAGTTAGATCCACTGGAAGACCTGCCATATACAGACTAGATTTTACTGCCCCTCAGCGTGGATTTGTACGTGAACAATTACAAGTAATTCCTGCAGATACACAATTACCACCACGTTCACTTATGTAAATTAGCACCAGGGCGTCCAGCGCCCCGGCGTCGATTACATTCAAGACAGGTCAGCATCACATTTTCACGTGTATGACCAAAATCACTATTAATTCTGTCTACGGTAAATTGTCTTGGATTATTATTCGAATACTGCCATAGCATCTTACAGTTACAGCTTGCACAATGATTATTCTGTAGTTGCTTTAGTGTTATAATAAATTCAGTATCAATATCAAAATCACGCTTATTTTTTTTGTCACATTGTTTATAACCCGCTAATTTTTTCTTTATTACAACAGCGTCATTAGTAATTTCCTCAGTTATCACGTAATCTATAATAACCCTATGTAGTTGAGTTATTCTTCTAACACGAGATACTGCAAGATAGACTAAGTTTGACCATTCGATACGATCATCTACAATCCAGATATTTGTATCAGAGATAGTTAATCCCTGTGACGAATGAATCGTTATAGTGTATCCTAACATCCACGGTGATTTTTCCATGTTTAATGCGCTCTCAACAACATCAATGGCAACCAAAACAATGTCATTCAGTACAAGATTTTGTACTCGGACATTTTCAGCGTCTCCACCTGGTATTTCAACTTCAATATTTTGTCGTCGAGTATCTGATGGGCGATAACACAAAGGTACAGGTAACGTTGGAAACTTTTCTTTATGTAACGTAAATAATTTCTTTTGTAGTTCATCACGAACTATCTTTCTACTTGCGACTATCAAATCAGCAGGCTTCCATAAAGTCCAAAAATCATTCATAGTTGTCTCTGGAATTACTTTACGCATAATCTCACATTGTATTTTATCTGGCTGTAGTCTGATTAATCTTTAAACTCTTTCAGCGGCTCATCAATAGCTCTATGGTCATCATGTATTTCTTCATAATAATCTACATTATTCTTTAGCCATTCATGTGGAGACTGTCCAACAAAGGATGGTGGTTGACCATTATCGCCACACATAATCACAGCAGTATTCTTCAATAACAACCATTCAAGAAATGTTTTTAGTGTTTCTAACGACACCGTGCATATCTCGTCCCATATAATATACTTAGGTATATATTTTTCATCCATTCGCTCAGGAGTCCACGTGTCTCCGCACCATCTAAAGAAACTATGATATGTACATGATTCTACTCCTCGTTCTTTTATTTCTCTAGCAAGTTTATGTGTAGGTGTCAAAACAATTATATCTGAACTATTATTCATAAATAAATTAATCGCATGAGTTGTTTTACCTGACCCTCCACACCCATTAAGATAAACAGTCTTATGTCTAGCCACAGGATCGTACACAGATGGTGCAGATGATTTTGATGCTTGATTATTATTTCTGTAATATATTTCCTTAATTTCAACATAGGCAGATTCAGAATAACTAAGTATATTTTCTTGTTTTCTCCTCCACGTCCCCCATTCACCATTACCGAGTAGCGGTTTTAATAAATCCTTATATTTTTATGTATATAAAATGAATCCGTAGCGACTCTGACAGCGTGACGAGGAAATCTATTTATCATCGATAGTAGGTTTATCGAAACATAAGCTAACATCGAAGATCTTAAATGAGTAAATTATGGTGAGTCGCCATCAAGGTAGCTCACAATGGTACCTAGTTTTGCTCTATCTGATAAATAAGCATTACATCGACTTATAAATGTGTTTTTCT
>JAECUM010032235.1:0-15311 GCA_016617855.1 Megalonaias nervosa
CAAACGGTTCCATCAATATGTATACGCGAGAAAGGTACACGTTCAAACTGACCACCTTCCACTTGTCTCTATAATGAAAATGCCCCTCTATGCAGCCCCACCGCGACTACAACGCATGCTTTTGCAACTACAGCGTTATGACCTAGAGGTAAAATATTACCAAGGTAAGAACATACCCCACAGATACACTCTCCCGTAAGTTCTTATCTGATACACACCTTATCATATCTGACAGTATAGATATGCATGTGCATATGGTGTTATCAGCATTACCTGTATCTGATCGTAAGAAGGAAGAAATTCAATCTCTCACTGAACAAGACCCGCAGCTGGTCAAACTGAAACAGGTCATAATTGAAGGTTGGCCTGAAAAGAGGTCAAGCTGTTAATCAGAGATAATCGACTATTGGAATTATAGAGATACACTTTCAGTTGTAGATGGGTTAATCTTGAAAGGTCACAAAATAGTCATACCACAAGCCCTCAGGCAAAATATGCTAGAAACTGTACATTCAGGACATTTAGGTATTGAAAAGTGTCTGAAAAGAGCCAGAGATGTTTTATTTTGGCCAAGAATCTCAGCTGACATTTCCGATTTAGTGTCAAAATGGTCTATCTGCTTAGAGCACAGAAGGTCTAACCTAAACGAACCTCTCATTACCCATGACGTCCCTGAATACCCATGGCAAAAAGTCGCCACAGACCTATTTACATGGGATAATAAAGAGTACATTGTTATGGTAGATTATTTCAGTCACAACTTCGAAGTTAAGGCACTCGTAAGCTCAAAACGTTGCACTGTTATCAATTACATGAAAAGCATTTTCACGCGCTTTGGAATACCGGAAGCCGTTGTCAGCGACAATCAAACATGCTATTCTTCCCGCGAGTTCGCAAGCTTCGCGAAAGAATGGGACTTTAAACACGTTGCATCGAGTCCCACATACCCTCAGTCGAACGGCCTAGTAGAGAAAACAGTTCAAACTGTAAAGAGAATTCTCTCAAAAGCAAAAGCCGACGGCAGAGAACCACTTAGAGACATATTAGGGTATCAAGCCACTGCTCTTGATATCGGGTTCTCACCAGCAGAATTGTTGATGGGGAGACAGCTCAGATCAATTCTCCCAACAACCCGCGAAAACTTAATTCCCAAAACACCCACCACCGCTGAGGTCAAAAAGAAAATTACACTTCGTAAGAAGAAAACAAAGAATTATTATGATAAAAGTGCAAAACCACTTAAACCACTTAAGGAAGGGGAATCAGCCCGAGTTCAATTGAATGGTCAAAAGTGGGAACCTGCCGTTGTAATAAGAAAACACAGCGAAAGGTCATACTCAGTTAGCACCAAAGATGGTACCATTTATCTTCGCAATAGACGTCAGCTCATGAAAACTAATGAAACACACCCACTACAATGTAATATAAATGCGCCCTTCTCTCAGATTGAAAACACACTGTGTACAGCTGTATCACTCCCCGCAAATGCCAGTAAATCAATTTCAGAATCAATGGAATCTCAACGTTTCAGCCAAAGTACACCTGAGCCTGACGCAACAATCCCACAAGATTTTCAGCAAAGCCGATGCTACACATGTTCTGGAAGGCTAGTAAAACCAAAGATAATAGTGTCAGTGTAATATCAGTTCCTAAAACCTGGATATATCCCGGATAAGAAACAGTTGTGAAATCCTGGTCTCACAGATAAGAGAAACTCAGCTAATAGAACAGTCCCTAGTGTAGCACAATGTATGGTTTTGTTGATAAACACAGACGGTGATTCAAGATAAGGACCAGCAGTGTACATTAAATAGCAATCAAACAAGCAATAGAATCTTTAAAAAAATATACAATACATTCTCAGTCTGTCTCAGAGATTTATTCATTGATCATTGTAATCATTGCTATCAAAGACGCGCTTGATTTTGATATATTAGTTATGTTGGTTCATGATTCATTTAGACAGTTTGTTAAAAGTTTTATTAACACTTTTTCTTTGCAAGAAGAGAGATGTAACATTATACATCTGTAACTGACCAATCAGAGCCCTCTGTGCATGAGTCATAATTCTACTGGTACTATCTACAAGCGTCTGCCTCTTTGATAGCACTCTGTGTTAAGACCTCACAGTAGTCACTTGTATATATTAAAGTTATTGATAGTTAGAACACGGCGTCTCATCTTATGTTTTAACGCAATAACACAACAGGGAGGATTTAAACTGGAGCTAAACATCAACACTGTCGATGGTTACAGAACAAGCAAGTTCGTTTATGATATATAATTAATAGAAGAAAAATGCGTTGCAGTTCTAGTACCATAGAGACTTTCAGTAGTAGATTAAAAGGAGCATATTCTGGCTCAGAGACCCTAAAAACCTCCAAACAAGAATAAGTTCGACTTCTTGGTCACCCTCCCCTGTCAACCACCGCAGGATGTACCCAAAGTAAAATTACGATAAGGAACTTGGTAACTACCTTTGACGACATGTACTTGTTTGGAGCTTTATAGTCTCTCCGATCCAGAATCACTCCTTTTATCCTAATACTGAATTTTTTTTGTCACTGACAATGTCAGGGGGTTATTTTATAAGTTTAGATAAAATTTATACTTGACCGTTAGACAACTTCTTCACCTATCGTCATTGTATTAACATTATATATCAGAAATATTTCATCATCGTGATGGAAAAATAAAACCTTATTCTTCCACTTGCTTTTCGACGACATTCGAATAAACTTTTCATCGCTATTGTATTAAGCAGATATTTACTACCAACAGAAAATACTTTTGACCGATCTAGATCAATGGTGAGTTTAGTGTAATTTTGTTGACTGATCTGGTCATGAAAGTTATCAAACCTTTTCGAAAATTCATCACGCAAAAATTGTTCAAGATATTTAAAATATTCACTACCATCAAACCTAACAAGCGAAAGTTTTAGTTTGTCACGGGCAACATTGTTGCCGCCAAACCATATTCCAGAAGTTTCATCGTTAATTTCAACTGTCAACTGTTTAGTGTCAGTTATAAGTTTTTTAATTTTACTGCTGCTGTCATCTGTCACTTGGTTTTTTTTTTCGAATATTATTTTATAAGTTTAGACAAAATTTGTTAAACAAAATTTCACTTAATCGGAAAAGATAATATCAAGTAATATCAAGTTTCTTGTGAAACGCTCTTCGTTTTGATAGTGTCCAAGAGCAAATGAATCTATTCCGTTTTCATAATACCGCTTATCATCGAAATTGTTCAATCCGCGTTTTATAATGACATCGGTTTCAAGTTTATGATGATTTGTTCTGATTGTCATTGTTCTAAAGTAACTTACACCACCATCAAGCGAGTACTTGAAATCATTAAACCCCATAAACTTTTTCACATCACCGCGCGGTAAACCTTTAGCATTTTTTTGTTACCTTGTTATTATCCAGAAGAGCCGCATACATTTTGCTGCGTAATCCAACATAATCTTTGATTGTTATAAGAATAAATTCATCTTTAATCTTTCCGATAGCTTTTCTGTTTGTGTTATCCTGAAACCCACTATCGCGTGGATAATCTGACAGATCAAAGAGTTGTCGATTATCGTACATGTCCTGGTAGACGTCATCCGTTTGAATTTCATAAATAAGTGAACCAGTGTCAGTAAACAATAATATACTTGGCGGCCATTGTTTTTTTAACAAAATTATAATGAAAATCGTACAGCAGCCATTTTGACAAATCAAGCACAGCTGCACCAACATAAATCGGTTTATTTAACTTTAAGTTTGTTTTCCTTCTCTGTACCGCGACAAGATTTTCGTTAAAACTTTTTATACTGACAAAGTCGTCGTCAGAAACGAGTTTGTTTCGGCGGTTCATATAAATGACCATCTCGATATTGACATGCTTTCTAATATTCTCCATTGTTTTTGCCAAGGACTTAATTATTCAGCAGATTAAATTTTTTTTCTCAAAATCCGTTGTAGCAGCTGCTCTGCGTTTAGTGTTAGAATCAATATAACTTCTCATCCACAGTGGCTGATTGAATTTTAGCACACGATGAATTTTTCTTAACACAAGACCAGCATCTACTGCTTGTTTCAGACTTGCATAATGCAAAACATAATTTCGCTTGTCAAGTAAGTTCGGAACAAGTTTACTTACCATTGAATTTTTTTCAGCGGTGATACAGCTGCACCTGCTATTGCCTGTTGTTCCTGCGATAACAAACTATAGTCGATTATCATTTACTCAGCACAAAACGGATAATCGTTGTGTAAATCATGCAGCGAAATAGGATAATCAAGATCAACTTCAAGAAAATACGAAATATCTTCTGGTATATCTTTTTCCGTTTCCCGTAGAAATTATTCCCGTGTTATCCAACGAAATCCTCCATACTGCATTGGTTCTGACATTGCATATTCGTATAAGTTATTTAAGTCAAGGTAAAGTATAAAATCGACGGAAGATTTTTATCATAATCAACAACGTACTTGTTGTTTGCTCGAGCATACTTTTTGTGAAAACCGATATTCCGCCGCGGATTCCTTTCCGATAAAATTAAAAATGTCAACGTCGGTTAACAATTCCAGCTTGACTTTAATAAACTTAGGCAGGGCATCCCAACTATGCTTCGGAGCAGAATAATACCAACAAGGAACTAGTCCGTAATTGTTATAACTGACTTTTCGAAAGTTTTCAAATACATCTGCTAACAACAGAACATCTGTTTTTAAGTACAAATCATGATAATCACCGAATGTTTTGCAACTAAGCTTATTCCTAATATCTTGCGCATACTTGTACTCGTTATCAGATATATTTTCGTTTTTTAATGCTGAATACAACTTATCCTCGTCAGGTAAAGAAATTTCGCTGACCTTATCCGAATCATCAAGATATTTGTTAGGAAATGCTCCTTTGTGTTAATAAACTTGATTTATCATCAAAACAATCTTGTAAATTATAAAATTCACTACAGCCCTTAACAAGCTCATCCAACGACGCTGCCATAAACTGCAAGCTGTCAATAAACCGCAACTTACCGAGAGTAACCGACATGTACTTTTCAAAACCATTCGGTATACATTTGATCGTGTTGTCAAGTTTTAGACGAGCTTTAATTTCCGGGTCACCAAAAGCTTCTACGATAATTTATCTGTCATATCCTCTGAAATTGTGAAGAACAACAGGAATGAAAGTCGGCGCATGAAATTTCAGATTACAATTATCATGAACTGCTCCCCGATACTGTCCTGTCAAATGACAACGATAACGAACACGATCCTCATTTAGCGGTAATTCACAAATACGACAATTTACACCTTCTGCGAAATCAATTATTTGCTCAGCCGTCAACTTTCTCATTGGAACAGCCTTTTTAGCAGATTAAAAGTAACATCAACATCGCTGATTAAATTCTTTAACAACCAAATAGCGGGATCTTTGCCATGGTAAAGTTTGATTGACCTAGATAAACTTGGATAAGCACAACATACTACCTTAAAAGCGACTCCAGATGGAACATGCTTTTGTGTTTTTCTTATACTTGATTGTTCTGGATCATTTTCAACACAAACACTGGCAGAAGTAAACATTCAAAATCGGCGTAAATAACAAACGGTATTTTCACCTTGTGCTTGTGATTTTTAAACTGTAATATTTTTTCTTTATCCTATAGCATTGTTATTCGTTATACGTCTCATCAGTATTGAAGGTGTTTCTGCAGTTTAGTATCATCTGAACAGCCGTGTAAACAACCGTAACTAAAGAATTTTTTATTTTGTCTTTGTTGTATTGTTTTCCAACAAGTTCGTTCAAGTTTTTTACCCAAACATAATGAATTTTATAAAACAGCAAGTGTATTGTTGATTAAGAAGCTTTTGCTGAAATATATCTCGGATATTCATTGTCATGTTGGTCAAGACCGATTTCATTAACTGAAACATTACTCTGTTTGCTCAAACTTTGGTATCAACGACAACGTTGTTGTCCAAACAAATGAATTTGATTCAACACTACAAGATAGCGACAGCGATGAAATTGACAGCGATAATTAAAACGACATTATAACAGTATTTGATAAAAAAAAAGTCTTATGTTAGATCAACAACTGGGCGATACGATGTCAAATATCATATTGCCAAAAGAGTAATAAAATTGATTTTAGCGTTGCGGAAAATCAATTATTCTGGCAACTGATTAGACCTTTTATGAACGATGAGATTCCTGATCGTCAAAAAATATAAGCTTCTATTTTCTTTATGTCAATATTTTTAACTTTATGTCTAATAGCTGAGCTATTACTAACGATAGAAAACAGTATTTAATATCACTATGTAAGCCGGTCAGATGTAAATCAGACTTGCAACGGTGTGAGCAAATATACAAAAACATTATATCTGGATACTGCTAGTTGGTATCAAACTATTAAATTCATCGCTGTAACCGCGCCATTGACAAAACCTTTTTGGCCACGCTTTTTAATAACTCGTTCGATAACAAATACATCTTTATCAGTCTGCTGTAGTTCTTGTTCGTAGAAGCTACCAATTACAGGTTCACCTGTTAGATCTTTTAGTGCGTAACAGGAATTATCATTAGAATATTATCAATTACAAATACTTCTTCGGTCCAGTTTGGAGTAAATCCTTTTTCAAATACATTTTTTTTAGTCAGTGAAATTCTAACTTTTTCTCCGATCTTAAATTTATGTCTCCGGTACATATTTTCATTTGCCAACAACGGATTTTTAATTGCGTCATTTGGTGACATTTTGATAGCTTTCTGCCTCATGCTGTTCTAATCAGATATAATTTGGGGAAGAACATCAATATATTTGCTTGTGTTTTCGTTGTAATTTTTTTGTTTGTGTGAGGTTAAATCATTCTACGATAACACTCTTTCCTTCATTTCCCCTAACGTATTTTTAAATATCATTTTGTTTTAGAAAATATTCAAATTTTTTATTAAAATATTCTGCGCCGTGGTAAGTCCAAATTTTATTTGGTCATCACTCGCTGCTAACAATATTTGTTTTAATGCATCAGTTATTGATGTTCCTGTTTTATCGGTAACAGGTCTACTGAACACGTACTTGCTAAAAACATCGATAACATTAAACAAGTATTTCTTGTCATCTTTGTACTTTGACAGACTAGACATATCTAGTAGATCTATCGCCCAAATATAGTCAACGTCATTTGCGACAACCTGACTTCGCGGAAACGTTTTGTTAGGCCAGTGTAATTGAGACGCAAGCGTCTTCATTACTGGCGATGTAATCGCTGGTGCTTGTTCTGTGAGCGAGTCTCCGAGGAGCGGCATTGTTCTAATGCGAAGCTCTCCGAGTCCAAGTTTATATTTTGCACCAATCAAACCCTGCACCAGTTTTCTGTCAACTCCTTCTCGCATTCCTGTAGGTTTCATGTCATGTAATTCGTTTAACATTATTTTATCACAGCCATGTTTATTTTGTTCGTATCATGATGACAAATATAATGACGCATCGCGATAGCATCAACTTGATTATAACGCTCTTGTCCTGGCAGTTGATTGTCGTTTTTGTCCAGCCGTTTATCTAGCGGATTATAGTAAATCTTTATCAACAAAAGTACTAGAAAAATCATCAAAAAAGATCATTAGTAATGCACTTTCTAATTGCATTTTATCTTTGATTTTGTTATTTGTGTTATATTTTGTAGTCACTGTGTTATATTTGATTTGTTACACAAAATTTATTGGCCGCGCGTCATTGTTCGCGCTCGGGTGTTTGTCAAACTGTAGGATAAACTTAAATCATCTCCAGCGGAAATGCCGCTGAACATCTCTTTGACAAGCATAACACAATAATAACCACAAGCAGACGTTCCAACTGGTTGTAGTTGGTTAGAAGAAGAATTTATTTTTTTTTGTATTTTTTCTGATGTATTTATTAGTAACATGATTTGGAGGGTGTCCAAACGAATCAACCGCTACCCAATGTGTTCCTGATCATCGGAAAAGTCTTATATATTAATTACACATAAACCGCCTGCTGGTGCACCAGATAATTCGTCTTGAGAATATGCTCCATAAACATTTTTTACTGATTTTAGTTTGTCTAATATTTCAAAGTCACTTAACGCAGGCGATTTCATCTCTTGGTTCCGGGCAACATTAATCAACGACCATTTACTCCCCCTGCCAATTCCTAGCAGATGTGGCAGTAGACTGTCCGCTACTCGTGCTAAAAGTGAAGCTATTTGAATAAACCCTCCTTGCATTTATTTTCTTGGTTTTCGCGACCGCGAAAACGACATTGTTGTCGTTGCCGTTGTCTTTTTTCGTTGTCCTTTCATTGATTGGCATTTTTACTTTTTAATGCTAGACAAAACTCTAACGTTGACACTGAAAGCGTCCACGTTGACACTGACTTACTTTGCACGTTACACAATTTGTTTTATACCATCTCCGGATACTATTTTCTTCGTTGCTCCTGATCTTGCTCCTGATGCTGCGGCAAGTCCTAATGTTCCTAACACCGACACTATCTTTGGTAATACGGTTTTTACTATTGTTGCAAGTGCTGGTCCAAAGAACCCGCAGTGTTTTGCCATTGCTGTTACTTGCGCCTCTGTAAGGTTAAGAACAAACGGTTTACCTTTTGTTTATTTTTGTTACTTTATGCTGAGTCAACATTAGTTTTGTTTGTATAACTGACGTTGGCGTTGACGACTGCGTTGTCAGCGCTTGCACCGCTGGAGATATCTTTAAAGAAAGCGAACGACGTTTGGTAACTGCGGTTGCCAATTTTTTAAACCTGACCTTGGGTTAAGTATATTTCTTTTGTAATGTATTTCGTTGTCATTTTATATTATTTTTGTTTGACAATATTGTTCACACCTGCACAGTCATTCTGCCTTTGGTACCGTCAATTGTTAAGAATCTATCGCTGACAACAAGCGCGTACACGTTATACGACACAGCTAGAGCAGGACCAAGTGTCCAAATAACTTCAATATCAGCAGTTGATCCAATAGCCCGTTCCGAAAGTTTTGATACGTCGAAGCAAAATATCGGATAGAGCACTCGAAACTCTTCTATTGTTGTTTGAGATCCGCTGTCAGCATCCTGGTGTTTTTGCATTGTCTCCATCAAGTACATGTACGGCCGAGATAAGTTTCTGGTAGAGTCAGTGGCAAAGTTGCATTCGATTGCTCGTTCTGGATATTGTTTCGAGTTTATTCTGGCAAATATTCGTCTGACATCAGCGTTATCAAATACTGCGTTGTTTTGTTCTTGGTGGTTACAACGGTCTTGTTGTTGAAACACAACAAACAAATGTCTTAGCAATTGTTCACTTGGTGCAGTTGTAATACGCCACGTGTAATCGGTTGTATTTGGAATTGCAGTATTGTATATCTTATTCTGCTGGAAATATACCTCTTTAGTGTATGAGGTGAGCATTGACTCAAGTGCTATTGATTTGGTGGTCGACGGCACAATTCTTGGCATCCACAACGCCAGTATTGTACTTTCAAACTGCACGTCGGCTACTCCAGCAGCATGAAACACGCATTCGATTCGAATAAGTGTATGTTTTAGTCCACGAAATACTTTGTTGTAATCTCGACAAAACCCAAAAATTGTGCTCAGAAGCAAACATCATAGTTATTTGTTGTTATTCTGTGGCACGCGCGTTTCGTTTAGCAAATCCTTCATTGTATCGTTCTTGTCTCAAGTTTGTTACAGATAATCTTATTGTGGCACCAATTCCCGCAACATCAGCAGCAGCTGCATCTCCGATAAGATGGTTGTTATTTGCACCAATAACCTCAGCACCAGTACAAAATTCGCTTGAAACAGCTACTCCGCTACCAGTTGGTATCGTGCGCTTGTAAACAAGCTCCATCCGTTATTAACAAGCGCAATTTCGGAATCAGCTGAGGTATCAGCGCCTACCACTGTTAATATTTGCCCACGTAGTTCAAGTACGGTTTTATATGGCAGCAAAACACATCTTCGTCTCGTGTGTTAAACGTGCGGACGCCAGCTTTATTTGGTTTGATTGAATTTTCGTCAAGATACTCGATGTATTCGAATTCCGTTGTGACGTCGTCGGTATCAAATTCTTCTGTAAGGTTAAGATAATCTTTTACTGACATACCTTATTCATCATTGCCACAGAAAATTCCACTTTTGCCGAGAACACAGCAATGTCTTGTCGTTTTAAGTTTCGTATAATTTGTTCACCGCGCGGTGACAACAATTATTTTGTTGTGGCAATTATTGCCTGTTTATTATTTGCTGTTGGAGCGATATCTGAAATTACTTGCCTTATTTCAGCTGCGACACTTTCGGCAATTCACCTTGTGGATCGTTTTTAATCTTGTCGGAGATCTTATGTCCAACCGCAGTACCTGCCGCAGATGCGGCGCCAGTTGCAAATGATTTTGATGCGTCAATTGCGATTGGTGGAACCTTACGCGCGATTCCTGGTATATTTTCAAAAATCTTAGCAAATATATTTCCAAAGAAACCTCCCATGATTTTTCGTCGATAAATTTTTCTTTGTTTCATTTTGTTATTCAACTGTGTCTTATAAAATTAGTTAGCGCGTAGGTGTAAATAATATGTTACAATTTCGTTGTTAAGGTCAAGTTGTCGTCCAGATTGATATGTCAATTGCATGTTTATACTTGATATTTGGCTTTCAAGGTTAACAGGATAGTATATTATTTCTCATGGATTAACTTGCATTAACAATCCTGGTGGGAATCTGGGGGAAAGCTGTAAATTGTCTGTCCTTTGCTGCCACGAGCAGAATAAGAACCAGACGCAATTGAACAGTTAATCAAAATTGTGTTTACTTGTGTAATGTTTACCGGAACATTACCATCGTATGATAAATATTTCGTTTTCAGCTGATGTTAGTGATCCGTTTGTGCGAAGATGATCAAGTATGCCTATAATTTTGTTGTCAATTTCAATGCTAACATTTCCTGCTTCTTTTGATGATATAAACAACATTAGTCTGTCAACCATTCCCGCGGTTGAAATAAAAACTCTAATGCCATATCCAAGTCTTTCATCACCTTTTGTTTTTTCACGCCTTCTTTCAGTGTCCATCAACAATCTGTAAAAAGGTCAACCTTTACCATAAATTTTACTTCTGTATTTATTAGCTACTTTAAGTACAACAGAAGAAATTCCTCCATAACGCATTTTACTTCAATTTTTTACAAAATAAGGATCTGTTTCATCGTACGTAAAAATTAAATATGCTTCGTTTGCTTCTCTAAAAAAAATTAAAAATTTTTCGTAATCTTCATTCGACCATGTTTTAATATTTTCAATGTTACTGAGTCCTAAATAATTAGTATAAGTATCATCAAAATTCATGAATTCTTCTTCAGATGTCGATTGTTTTGCTGCCTCCATGAATGTTTTTTTTGTTTTCATCTTTATTATAAATTATATGAACAAATCCGTTAACATATACTTCCGGAATGTTAACATCTTTTTCATTTTTAATATATTTCATTAGTTTCTCAATTTTAGGTTGTTTAGTTTGTTCTTCAAATTGTTCAGCAATATTTTTAACAGCGGTTTCTGTTTCAGCTTTTTCTTTTTCTCCGAGTAAACCTAACAAACCTTTCTCCTGCAATTTTTTTAGCTCATCAGCGGATAGCGCAGCAGAATCTTGTTGTTTGCCAAGTACAGCCTCTGTAACTGGCTTAAAAGGTTTAGCAGTTTCTTCTGACGCAGCAAGTTGTCGTCGATTTTCTTCCTGTACTTTTTTTCTTAAACTCCGCTCTTGTCGCAGCAAATTTCTTTAGTAAATCAATTTTGTTTTCAATTTTATGTCAGCACGCTTTACAAAATCTGGGACGTTCAAAGAACGTTAAAGAAATCGGTCAGTACAACAACAAAACATTTTTTTTAGGATCACGTATTAGCTTATCAAATAAGAAAAAGTTGTATCTGTTCCTTGTTGCTTCATGATAAAGTTCGATAAACTTACCTTTTGTTACATCACCGCATTGCTCATTTGCAATATTTCGCACATCTACATTATCAAGTCCTGAAAACAGTATTAAACATCCTGTATTTCGTCGTATAAACCTATCAACGTTATAAAAATCTTGGGCAACACTTTTTGTTACGTGACAATGAAAAATAAGACTGGATTTTCTTCATATCACTGCTATTCAGCGGAATATCGTCAAAAACAATTATTTTTTGTTCGGACGAATGAAATTCGTTTATCGGAATAAGATCTTGTTGTTTTATCAAAACAATATCTTCATCAACATCGAACTCATCACTCAATTTGTCGTTGTATTCGCTTAGCAATGTGCATTTGTCCTGCTGTTGGTTTATTGTGTAAATATACACCCGATCGTAGTTAAAGTTTTCGTTCAGCAAAAGATTCACTAACAAATTTATTTTAACGGACCCTGTACGACCAATAATAAGATAATGACAATCTGGCAGCTCGTTATTATGTTTGTTTTTCACTAGTCGCTCAGTATCAAATTTTAATATTGACATTATTATTTTTCAGGCACAATCAAATTTATGCCGGACAAATTTGTGGTTGGGTGTCATACAAATTTTATAACACAGTAAGAAAATAAACATGAGCCATTACACAAAATTTGGAACGATGTTAACAGATTCTGTGTCAGAACACACTGCAACAACAAACGGTAAAGTTGATCTATCAGGGTATTTGAAAAAAATCTGGCAGTACAGTGACCCGTAACTTGTCGATGTCAAATCAAGAAGAGTTGGACCTTGAAACAATCTATCGACTATTAAACGTAAATAGTACACAACCTGTAAGTTATGTTAAACTAAAATTAGTTGACGATAACTATCTTGATAAGACAGGTGGAACTATGACCGGCAACCTGGACATGTCAAATAAAAAAAATTATAAACTTAGAAAACGCATATCCTCCAGCAAATTTGAATCAGACACAAGCAATAGGTTATTTGCAGTTGAAGTACGTTGACAATAACAAACTTGATCAAATTGGTGAAACAACGACCGGCAATTTAATTTTATCAAACAACGCAAAAGTAACTGGGTTATCAGTAAACTCACCTCCTGCTGATGCTATAAGTTATGTAAAAGGCTCATTTACGCCGTATTTAAAACTAACTATTCAATGACCGGTTCTATTGATATGGGAGGTAAGGTGATATACAACACACATCTTGACAATACAACACTAGCCAATGATGATTGGCTGACTAACATTAGGTTTGTCAAAAACAATTTCGTTAACTAACCGGCGATATAATGTTAGGTGCGTTGAATATGGGTGCTAACAACATAACATCATCATATGCTCCAATTGCTATTGATGATCTTGCAAATAAGAAATGTGTTGACGACGGATGTACATCAATAATGACTTCAACTGGCGCAGTTAATGCTATTGACAATAGTTTTTTTAAAACTTGTTGGTGGTGTAATGACAGGACCATTTGATACGGGCGCTAACAAAATAACAACAACTCCAGTTAATCCGTCCGATCTAACCAACAAGCTTATGTTGATTCTATTTCAGTTGGTGGTATAAAACGAACTAAAATCAATGTTGGGTATATTCCAACACTTGTCGAGTCATCCAACAACAGAACAGGATTTGAGGTAAGTGCATCAACACAATATCCGGGAAATAATCCAAATCATGCTTCTCTTTTCAGTTGTATTATATTTGGCGGTCAGGAATGGACGACAACGGAGAAACAGCAAACTTTTGGTTAAAAGTAAAATGTCCTGTATCAGTTGCAATTTGGCAATTTCATTTGCGCGGTTGATTAAACTCCAGTGTTGGACGAATTTACAATTGGCGGTTGGAAGGATCTAATGATAATGAAGTTTGGTCTGTGTTATACAATACATCAAACACATAGTTTTCAACAGCGCAGTATTTTCAAATTGCACTTGTATTTTCGATTATAAGTTTTTTCAGCTAAATTTTATGATTATGTTTTCGATCCTTATGGAAATGTTACAGCAACAGATCCTAAAAATTTTGATCTAGCTGAACAAAACCACTTTAAAAATTTAAGTTTAGAAAACTTAAGCGATAAGCTAACAGCAGCTGAAAATTATTTCGTTCGTGTCAAGTATATGCGAGGACCGCAACTGTTAGACGCAATAAAAGATTTTTTGATAAAATAAGCAGATACTGTCATCAGGATGATTGTAAAGAAGAGCAAGATCGAACTGAAAGATATTTTTAAAAAAATATTGCTCGAGTTTAGCAGTGAAATTACTGACAAAATGATTAAATCAAAGATTATTAAAGCACGAGTGTACGATAAGAGAAAACAAGAAGAATCTCCAATAAACAATGCCTATGGTCGTATTAATAAACTAGCAGAAGAAAGAACAAGAAAGAAAAAAATTGAACAGAAACAAAAACTTAAACGACAGTGTTAGGAAACGAGAGATATTTAACATCTTGGAATGTATTACCATGACAAACGGACACTGCTTGAAGTTCTTGGTAATGTATTAATAGAGAGAGCGTTAATGATAAAAGCGTATGCCAATGCAATTTTATGAATGTTATATGAGAAAGATCCAGAATTTGATCCAATTATTCTTAACAAATCGTTAAAGAAAATAGAAGAACTTAACGAACAAGTTGACAATTCCAATGATGCTGAGCGAGAAGCATTTTTCAAAGAATTGAAATCAGTAAATTACAAATACAATATGGTTCTTACTGCGACATTAGTGAAGCAAATGATGTTCCACTGCCATCACTCCAACGCTCTAGACAATTGTCAATACGAAATTATTACAGTAAAGTTGAGAAACTTTTTACACGACCTTACAGAGAACTATTATATCATTTAATTAATTTTGTACAAAAAACATAGCAAACCAAAACGATCTCTGGAGATTAATGCTAACAAAGTTTATAACCGCGTACGCAATTATAAGCCAGCATCTTGTTCTTAAAAATTTTACGTTGAATGAAATCGCACTTGTACTTGGCATTATCGATGAAACAGAAAATGTAGTAAATGAATCACTTTCATATTCGCATCTGATAAGTGATAAAAAAAGAATTTAATTCATACAGTTGGCAGAAGAAAAACCAGGTTTTAACTGATGTGCGATACAATGATACTTTGTCGAATGTTTACGACAAATACAGAAATTTTATTGATGATCCCGCCAATGAAATTTTTCATAATACTCTTTATATGTTGGTTAATACTACAACGTTTACTGTGGGATAAAAATTGTTGGACAGTTAATGGAATTTAAATGTAATTTTATTAAACAATTAAAATATGACAATAAA
>JAECUM010032236.1:0-10459 GCA_016617855.1 Megalonaias nervosa
TATAGTAATTGTATTTAATTACGTACTCAG
Source organism: Megalonaias nervosa (assembly GCA_016617855.1). NCBI lineage: Eukaryota > Metazoa > Mollusca > Bivalvia > Unionida > Unionidae > Megalonaias > Megalonaias nervosa. Next base: position 31 of record JAECUM010032236.1, read on the forward strand.
TCACTGTAGTAGTCATCGGCAATTTCATTAATAAGAGACTGATAAACATCAACGTTCATGATACCGCCTGTAAATAATCGTCTACAGATATCGGCCGCTTCATTAATTATTTCTAGGGAATTATTACCAGCTCGTTTTCCTCCAATGAGAATTTCTAATCGATCAACATCAGCAAGAACATTATTGGGACAAGTAATAAGACCACTTCCTAAACCACTTCCAATTACGTTGCCAGAAGAGGTGTCTGACGGCCAATATTCTTCTTCCTCCTCTTCCTTTTGGCTTGGTTTTTGTTGTTTTGGAGATTGTATTAATTGCTGTGATAGTGGTGGTAATATTTGTGGCAATTGTTGTTGGGGTGGTGGTGATACTTGTTGTGGTAGTGGTGGTAGCATTGGTGATCGTGGTAATTTAAATCGTGGTTGTTTTTGTGGTTTTGGAGATTGTGGCAATTGTTTAGATTTTTCTTTTATATGGTTATGTACAGCCTCATCAAATTTATTAAAAATTTTAATATCTTCATTAGATCTAATTTCTGGAATACCAGTATATATGCGATATACATCCTTAATCCAATTGGCAGAGTTCAGAGATTTAACATGTTCTGGTTTTACATATTTTTGTCTTTCATAATATCCAAATGCGGCAATATCAAGTAATTGGTCTTTGTCCTTGATAGCAGCAATACCTTCAGGTGTAAATTTAACTATTATCTTAATTCTGGTTTTTGGTTGTCGTGGTTGTGGTTGTGGTTGAGCCGCTTGAATACGACCAGCAATATCAGCAGGTAATGTTTCAAGAGCTCGTTGTGTTGCCTCAGTTGCTGTAACAATTTTCTTTGTTGGTTCGACAATCGGTTTAAATAATTGTTTTGTGTCCTCTTCAAATTCAACCTGAGATTCTTGTCGTTCTTGTAATTGTTGCTTGAAAGCATCACGAACAGGTAAATATTTTTTAATTGCTTCTAGTCGCTCTCGTGCTAATCTAGCTGAATGAGGTTCTCCAATATTCATTATTAAATAATATATATAATAGATATTTAATTGAATTTGAAATCACCAAAAATACTTAATAAAACGCGATAACTCTGCTCCTCCTCTGCTAGAGAATTATTTCCCCTTTCTATGTATGTCTGTATGTATGCATGTTTGTCTGTATTTTAATTTATCAAAAATAATCAGTAGATCCTAGCGGTTACCCTTCAATGGAGCCCCTCGATAGCCTGTGTAACTTTCATGGGGTCCTTACATTGTCGTCTCTCTTATGACGTATTATGCGGCACGCCCATGTTCTGTTTCTTTTGGCTAACACCCTTTCTGGATGTTTATTTGGGGGTTCTTCCATGGGGCAGAGAGCTCAAGGCATACTACCGATTATTTTAGGGGGAGCAAATTTGCATAGACACACCTCCCGGCGAATTTCTAATCGACGAAAGCGAAATATTAGCAATTCAGAAGGCTGTCTAGGCATTGCGATTTCGATAAAACCCCCACGAAACCCCGGGGTAGAATTCCAAAATAGAATCCGACTACGAGATACGTGGTGATTTATCGAAATCTCAGGGGATGCCTCCCCCCCTACTTATTAAAAGATATGGGGGACCCGAACCCATCTCGGCGAGATCTGGGGTCGAACCGCAAACATCAGTATTAAAGTTTCCAGCAACTTTAACATTGAGCTAACGAACTCGACTACGGATATACGTTTTAGAAATTATTATATGTGATTATTGTGCAATAGCATTTGATGTCTGATTTTACAAATAAATAAATATTTATAATTTTATTAAGATATTTTGCCATTATATATATGAACCGATTAAAATGTATTATATTTAAAATTAAAGCACGGAAATAAAATGCACACAAATACCTATCTCCCGGAGATATCCGGGGAGATATCCGCGGCGATAAACACAGCTATTGTTTGAACTACCACACATGTCCTTGAAAAATCGGTACGCATACCTATCTCAGTACATGTATGTATGACTCACTTCATGTATATACATGCAATAGTTGATCTGGATAAATTCATAGCAGCAGGCAGGGTGAATGACCACATGTGTGTGTAAGATAACAGCAGACAAGAAGGAATATGATATGCGCGGTATGGCAGTCGAACCTTACACATTTGTCTTAATCATAATGCAAAATTTGCTCGAAAACCAAGTTGTAGGGTCCACCGCAGCAAAGGGGGGGTGGGGGGTGGGGGTGGACAGACATTTGGTAATGAATATATTTGCATTATGATTAAGACAAATGATTTCGCGGTACGGCAGTCGAACAGACCACTTGCCTCAATTATCACTAAAATTTGGCTTAATCATAAGAGTGGTCTGTTCACCCTTCCTGCTGCTGCTCCAATGGCCTAAGTGGTTAGAGTTTTGAAATTAACAAAAAGTTTTTCTCACTTAGACTTTTTGGCATAAACACACATAGGTAGAGAAAGACAAGGGCTACACTGTTTAGGGACAGTTTTAAAACTATTAAATTTTGGGGGTTTGAAGGAAGTGAAGATTTATTATCAAGTTGCAAATGTGCATGTATTGGAAAATGCCAAAGATTGGATACAAATTTTTCTCATGACACATGTGAAACAGAGAGTCTGTGCAGGTATCAAAATTAAAGTCACATAACTTTCTGTTGTCTTGCAGACATTTCAACTTTAGAAAATGTTAAGTCATTATCACCAGCCAAAGTAGAGATAGGAGTGTAGCAGTTGTTGTTTGGATAAATCAAGTAAACTTTGCAGCACACCTGCTTTGTCTTGTACTTACATCGATAACACAAGAGATTTTATTCTTTTTATATGCGTTTAGGACATTCAGCATCACAAACTTTTAGCATAGAGTGTAAAAGAAGGAAAGGAAATATTAAAAACATACTATCCAACAATCCATACCAACTGTCTAAATGTCTAGTGTTAGCTTACAGTTTTAGAGAAGAATATGATATGCAACAAAAATACTCTAGCATACTACATATTCAGTCCAACACCAAATATGCAAACACTACCCAAAACGTCTCTTGTTAGCGTAGAGTTTAAGAGAAGATGATGAGCATAGATATAGTGATGGCTGGGTTTGAGTGCTTGGCCCATGAAGGCCTTGTTCTCTTGGGTCTAATTAGAGAAGTCTGATGCATATCTCTCAGATACCTTAACTCTGTCAAAATGTCTTGTAGCAGACACGTTTGGCTTTCACCATCATTCTTCTGCTCTACACCTTTCTCTTCTCATCTTCTCATGTTCTTCTTTCTTCTTCTTGCTGTTGTTGAATCACAAATGCTTGTTCTGCTTCTTTTTACCATGGTGTGATGGATAGTATGTTTCTTGGACTTCATTTCCTCTTAAACTCTAAGCTAAAACAAAAACCTTTTAGATAATGTGCGTGTGTGTGTGTTTATTGTTTGATGGTATAGATGGTGTGATGGGGATAATGTTTTTGTTGGATTTCATCTCTATGTCTTAAACTCTAAACTAAATAACTTGCATTGTGTGTGGGTGTGCTGGATAGTGTAAGTGGTTATGAGATAGTAATTTTGTTAGATTTTATCTCCATCTCTTGAACTCTAAGCTAACTCAAAACGTTATGGATAGTGTGTGTTTGGGATATTGGATGGTATAAATGGTGTAATGGATAGTTTTTCAGTTCAATTTCATCCGATTTTCTTAAACTCTAACCTAACAGAAGATGTTTTAGATTGTGTGAGGTGTTGGATAGTATAGGTGGTATGTAAGAGAATTTTCGTTAGATTTCATCTCCATCGTAAGTCTAAGCTAACATAGGGCATTTTGAATAGTGTGTGTATGAGGTAGTGGATGGCATAAATGGTGTAATGGATATTTCTGTTGTTGGATTTCAACCCATTCTCTTAAACTCTAACCTAACACAAGAAGTTTTGGATAGTGGGTGGGGGTGTATAGTATTTATGGTATGTGAGAGTAGTTTTGTTAGATTTCATCTCAGTCTCTTTTAAGCTCAAACTAAGACATTTAGGACAGTGTGTGTATGGTGTTGGATAATATAGATACTTTTTTATATTAAAATAATTACATTAGTACTTTGGTAATTTATTTGTCTTTCAACTTAAATCTTAATGATGTGGACAGTTTAATAATTTATTATCATTAAATGGTCCAAGCAGTATTCCCAATTTAAGGAAAACAGTTGTGAATGCTTTAACATTCACAGCAAGTAATTTTCAAATTCTTATTATATCCTGAAGAATCACACACAGAACAAAAAGTCACAGTAAATCAGTTGAGGAATTGCATATATTAAATGATATAAAGAAACAAGCTAGTTACATCAATGCAGCACAAAGACATTTGGTTATATAAAGAAAACATTAAGTAGCCACATGTTTATACTTTCTTTAAAATAGCAGTGAAAAATATATCCAACCCAAAAGTTTTGATTAATACCAAACTTTTAGCAGAAAACGTATAAATATATTTTTACTGTAATGGATGCTAATGTTTATATTAGCTTTAACCATCCATGAGTAAGGCGCGAGCAGATCTTGCAAGAAGCAAACAAGTCTTTAATCTCTTAAAATTCTTAGACATCTATTATAGAAAAGAGAAGTGAACAAGTTCTTGAAGTTCCTATATATATATATATATATATATATATATATATATATATATATATATATATATCCACTCTTAAACATTGCTGCACATCTTAAACATCTTCTAGAAAGTTTTAAAATATTTAACTAAAATAGGATGACAACACATAAAGATATTTAAAGAATCTTTGTTCAGTATATCCCTTAATTATACATTCCCGAAGTACTATAAAACCTTAGTAATATTCACAAGTTAGTTGTGATATGCAAAACTGAGATAGTAAGATTAGGAGCAGACAATGCAACATACAATGGTACAAAATCTATTCAGAATACCACATGATTTTCAGATACTAACAGATCACTGTCCCATGCATACTTTTTACTCTTTCTAAGGATATTAGATTTATGATTACTTTGGAACAAGGCATCAGAAGTAATAATAGTTGCCAACAAAGATTATTTGTTTCCCATACAATATTCTTACATTTGAGATACTGACTAATTCTGTTGCAGCCAAAACAACATTATCAAGTAAAATGCAACAGCAAGTCAAAACAAAATCATAATATGATTTAAATAGATAAGAGCAATTTATCCTAAGAAGTGTTTCAATCCAGCAACTGAAGATATAATGATTACTATACAAGGATTACCTGATATATTTTATTTACAGGTTAGATGAGCAACATACTGAATTATGAACAACTAACGACACCCATATTATTTAGTAATATTTCTGTAAACAGTTTTACATTGGTTTGATTTAAAAAAGTATGCATGATATGATGATTGGAACAGGACAAAGATTAACAAATGTTCCATGAGTAAAGACAAATGTAATATTAATTATCCACATGCTCATTACAATCCCAAATGTAATATTAAATTCCCAGAAAACACATACTGTCCCAAACACAATGTAAAATTTCCAAACACTTCGTACCTTCCCAAATTCCCATACACCCCATACCATCCTAGATTCATAGTTAAATAGCCAGGTACCACACCATATGGTATAACTACAGGCGTAGTCAAGCCATCAATGTCAAGGTGACAACCAACACTACACAGTTGTCTTGGATCATCTGTTGATAGACTGAGTGGATAGTTCATGCACAACTTGTCCCATCTGAGAGGAGCTGTCAGGAATTGGAGGTACTTTGTGGTTTCACCTTATTGTGAGGGCATCTATCATCAAATAAATCCATTGAAAAAATGAGTGTTGGAGGGATTACTTTGTTTAAAGTTTGTGGCCCCTCCTCAACAACTAGCTGACTAGGACATTGAACCTGTTCAAAATATTTTTGATTTGGACCATCATATGGATCTAGGACCATCAGTGCTTAAAATCCTAGATCACAACATAAGAGATAGGGTGATATAGTTCCCTCCAAAGTTTAATTAGTAGGACATTTCCCCTGAGTTGTTAGATATTGAAAGGGTTACCCTACCACAATGTTGTACCTTCCATGCATGAAAGGATCTGATGATATCTTTCAGTTCTGGAAGGTTGAAGTTGACGGCCCTTTCCTTGGGCCAAAACTACTACTGACCATTATGAAACAGGTAATATGTTCACCTCTAGGAAACCAAACCAGCAGACAAAACCAACGCAATGAACAATGGTTTGTACAGACCATATGTTCTGTTTGGGAGTTTCCCAGATATCAACTTGCTGTAAACCATTTTCTGCATTTCGACTGATACATGAACCACTTTATTTGGTGGTCTATGTGACCGAAAAATGGGTTGTACAGGATCAGGAGAGTAATCAGTAATGGATGTTTGAAGATGCAACTGAGCAAAGCGAATTAGGTCTGCAGTCACGTTGAGTAACCCCAAAAAGTTGCAAATGCTTCCTGTGGATTAACTCCTCTTTTGAAACAAACATTGAGAGCTTGACAATCTATGCAATTAGAGTGGAAAGGAGACCAGCATTGTTGATAAGAAGGTGGATGAAATACTAAGAGGGAGGGAGACCCGACATCTACTTCACAAGAAATATCAGCTGGAAACAAGGGGAGTAAATCCTCTTCATGCAGTACAATACAAAGGACCATATGTTCTAATCTGGTGATTCTGAATGGAGTGTTGTGTCAGTGGCTTTCATGAACACTCATCGACTAAGGCGAGCCCAAATGAGTGTGTGCAATGCTGGTATATGGTTCCTTGAAAAGCAAGGTGAACCACATCACAATGATGGAGATATATGTCAGTTAAATAGGGTATGTTTGCAGTGTTATGCAGTTAGTGCGTGGCAACCTGCTTAAGTGGTAGTGAGTACCTCTTAGTGCATTATCACATTGTGTTGCTTCTTTCATTGATTTAGTTTTCTCAACTCATTTATATCCAAGCCTAATAACTTGAAATACAAAACACAAGCACACCCAAGTTTCTCAAGTAGAGCCAGAGGTAGCAGGTGATCTTTGTCATAGATGCTTGGGATATAAATGTTTAATTATATTTTCCATATACATTAATTCAAGACTTGTGTCAGATTTGGGTCTAGAATTTTGCAATTCTAATTCAAAGATAGATTGAAGATGCATAGATTGCATCCAATGCTTGTACATGTAAATTGTTCTCTTGAGTTTTATATATTAAAGTGTACAAGACTCCATGTCTACTTTTCATTATTTGAGAAATGCAGTTATTTCACTGAATAGAAGATTTTGATATAATGCATTCTATAACTGAATATATACAGTATGTTTACTATTTGAGTTATTCAGTATATGCATGGGTAGAGACCTTTAAAAATCCACTATCATAATCGTTCATATGGAGCCACATTCAAGTAAGTATATTTAACACAGTAGATAGTTTGATTGTACTATGTAATGTATAGTACTGTGGGATAGTCACACTACTACTACTACCGTTGGTACAAACACTAATATCACATCTCCCTTAAAACAAAATAACATACTGCTCATTAAGTAATAGCTCCACCAGTTGGACTAAAGATAGCATGTCATATATTTTATGTTAATCATTTAAAAAGATTTGGTGTTTCCTTTTAATGATCACACCTTCTTCTGCTGTTTCATATGCTACAAGCACTTTCCCTGGTTTAGTTATGCTGTGGAACCCCAAAATGGATGTACATAAATCTTAAATCATGAATCTCTTCTGCAGTCCATGATGCAAAAGAAAAGATAAAACATCAGCATTCTATATTCTATTATGATTTTTTAATAACTCCAACTGTAGAATTAAGTATGATTTACCTTCTTCCTAATTAAATAAATTGATGTCTGTTTCAAACCTGAGTCCTTTTCAAATAATTCCTCCACCCAGATGTTTGTTGTGGTTTGAGTTATGCTGCAGAAACCAATAAAAAAGATGAACAAAAATATTCCATATTGTGTACCAATTTCCTGGAAATCAAATTCATCTAGGTCTGATCAATATCAAGATTCATGCCAAGGACTGAAATCAATGATAAAGTTATGCTCTCACAAAATGGTAAATTTGGCTGGAAGCTGGGGAAAATACCTTCTCGAAATGGTGACTTGGAATACTGGTATCATGCTCACTCAAAATATCATCAAAAAATAAGTACAAAAGCCAAACTGAATGGAAATGCAACAATGTAATCCCATCATTCTCATTAACTTATCTTGCAGAAACTAATTTTTGTGCTGGACATAGAATAAATAGCTAAATAAAATGATTAATGGATTGTCGGACTTATGGACAGAGATTACATGGTACATGTAATTATCAGGGTCCTTTGATTTCTTCCAGTGGGGCCCTAAATGAAAAGAAAAAAGCCACAACTTTTATCTGCACAGTGATTTTCGTTTATTATATTAGATAAAAGAACAAGTACTGCATAACAAGTCTTTTTCCTAATTATCAATTGATATGTACAAATCATAGTATACTTGATGTATTGAAAGATGGCACATCAACATACAGATATCTTAACAATCTTATGTACACTTGTAGTTTTAAAGTCATAGCTTAATTTATAAACGAAGTGCATAACAAAGCTTATTGAAGTTCTCATTTAGTTTATAATGTATATAGCTAATAAACTGATTAAAGATTAGGACCTTGTTTTGATATCCATGAAGAAACATATATCCATCCACTAATGAAACTTTACAATGCAAATATATTGACTATATTTTCATTTTTGTACCTACTGTGGGATCACTGCAGTTCCTTCCCCTCTTGTAAGCTATGTTGCTCGTATCCAGAAGAGTAAAATATAAGTTCTACAGTGTGTTCATGAAAGACATTGAGGTAATGAATATTGTTAGGATTATATTCTATATCCTTCCAGAAAACTATTCATCACATGAACATGTGAGAAAACAATAATACTTTTATACTGGATTGCTCAAATTCTCAGTCAAATGAACAATCAAATCAGGAGGGAAGTTGATATCTCACAGGCATAAGTGACTTCATTCCTCAGCAACCTTACTTAAATCTTTTTTGAAATAACGGCACTTATTTCACCACTTCTACAAGATAGATAATTTGTTAGGAAACAAGAATATATCTCTCAAAGATAAGAAAAACAAAACACAAATATCCTACCTTTTTAATTGATGCCATGTGTTCAAGGTCAGCCACAAATGCCTTTATGTCCATTTTAAAAAGTCCACACTGCCCTCCATCAATTTCAGACAAAACTAAGACATCCTTACTGATATCACACATTTTATTTGGACATTATGACACCAAACTCTGTATCAAAATACCTTACTTTCATTGTTTCAAAATAAATAGCAGCTATCTTGCCCACCTCCTCCCAAGGCAAGGAATTACTTAATTTTTTCAACATGAACATCATATTTTTTAAACTGCAACTTACATTATGGGTACTACAACCTTGATGAAGCCAAACTTCAAGTGCAAAAAATCCAAAATTAATATTTCCCCATCCCCTACAACATATATGTTACGTATCGGCTCGTTTAAAGTAACAAAAGAAAAGAGCGAAGACAACAAGCTTTGTAATTTAAAAAAAAAAAAAATTTATTTCCCTAGAAAACACGGTGAAAAGGTGAAAATATGAAATAGGACTTACGGTTTGCAAAGAAAATCCAAACATTTGTCCTAGAATTGCAAAAAATATATAAGTCCTGTCAATAAACAATTCTAACTGAATCCAATTTGAATCTCAAGTTGGTTCCAAGATGGAAGATGATGACGTCAGACGAAGTCTTTACACAAATGTCCAGAATTTCACTTTGAACGACAATTTGTATTGTTCTGTTCCAATTTAGAATCAATTTCACTAAATGTCTTTGTCCTAAGCCACTTGTGTAGTTCTCCAGGGAAAATAATTATTCTTTAAAAAAATAGATGAACTCCTATAACTGTCATCCATAACAATATACATCTCTCGAGTTCTACAGTTGTAAGAATAAATAAACTCTTTCCAGCACAAGAAAAGAATACCTTGTTCTTCAAGGTATAAGAACGACTCTACAAGGTGTGAAAATATGACTCTCACTAATTATTTCACAGAGACCTAAGTATTTAAACCGAACTAAAACGTGATTTCAAGCAAGCATGTATGCAGAACGCGTGGTTATTTCAAAATCTCGCCATGGCAGTACAGAATGTCAACAAATATAATTAGAAATGATCTTGGCCACAACCAATCACTTTCGTCGGTTGTTTACTTAAATCGACAAACCATGGCATGCAAAATCGTGCCCATGTGAGTCGTATATATGTTCTAAATAAACCCGATGTTTCTTTGAAAATACCAGATCCCATATAACAATCATCACAATCACAATATATATGATACAAAAATGAAATTAAAAGAATTCAAATTTTAACACACAAGTAATTAAACTACATGGTCGTAACATATATAT
>JAECUM010032238.1:0-20274 GCA_016617855.1 Megalonaias nervosa
TCAGATTTTCTGAATTTGATGGGTATATTACCCGTCAATATTGCGAATTCAGTCAGATTTTCTAAATTTGATGGGTATATTACCCGTCAATATTGCGAATTCAGTCAGATATTCTAAAATATTTTTATTTTTATTAAGAAAATATATTTTTATTTTTATTCTGATTCAGAAATATTTTTATTATAATAAAATTTTATTTTTTATGAAATTCAGTCAGATTGTCTAGCGTTGACGGGTATTATACCCAACAATATTGCGAATTCGGTCAGATTTTCTGAATTTGACGGGTAATATACCCAATAACATTGTGACTTTGATCAGATTTTCTAGCGTTAACGGGTAATATACCCATCAAAATCGTTGAATTCAGTCAGATATTCTAAAATATTTTATTTTTATTCAAAAATATTTATTCTGAAATATTTTATTTTTATTTAAACAAATAATTTATAGCATAAAAGTAATGAACCACGAAAACATCACATCAATTATTACTGCTATTAAGCAATTACAACACAGCGGTATAAAAATATCTGATGAGCTTGATCCTGAAAAAATAATGAGTGATTTTGAATCATTACAATTTCGGAAGTCAGAAAATAGGTATACGCTACCCTCCGATTATAGATTTATAAAGTTAATCCAACAGGCGATGTTACGATCGCTGGCAGCAATCACGGATACGCAAGTGAAATTATTTGTTCCTCTTTCACGGGCCATCGAAAAGGTTAGGTCAGAATTATCTCACGAATACGAAACGAAACGAATTGTACACGCTCGTATAAAACAGCTGAGAGATATCATGTCGATGACGGAAGAGTTACTGGCTAAAAATAAAGACGAGTGTGACTCTGATCATAGTGACGTTGACAACGAAACTAATAGTGTCGTTACGGACTGTTCTACTTAGTGTTTTTATGATTGTGGAATCGGTACATTCATTATATATTATTATGAAAATGTACCGATTCCACAACTACGATAAATCAAGGATAGAACAATTATTTCAACAATCTACGGCTTCTATCTTTTTTAGTGGATCGGTACAAATCATATATAATTATATAATGAATGTACCGATCCACTAAAAATACACACGAGCCGTAGCGGATGACCATGATTGTATCAGCGGGAATAAAATCATGGGTAAAAAAAAATATTTTATTCTGACATTGTCAAGGGACATTTTTTTTTTTTTGCTTGGTGTTTTCTATGAGCGTGAGATCTAAGATCTTACATACAGATTTATATTTAACGACTCTGACCTAAGATCGAGCAAGTGGCCAGACTGGTCAGTAAGTTTGAAATGTATCCGTGATAAAAGACGACTATGACATTTTAGATAAACAACATTGATTGGTTCTGATACAATCAAATAACCTGGTGGGACTTAAGGTGTGAATGAATACAGAATGTATCCTTGTTGGGCCTGATTGGAATTTTCAGCGTCAACTTGATAACTACCATCAGTGACATCACATACTAGACTGACAGCGATTGTTGATGTGATATTAACGATACCCGGTGATACATGACGGCCTTCGTTGTATGGATTATTATTGTATCTGAGAATACTTGCTGGTGGGGCTATTTTTCTCCATGATTCGAGAATCTTTGGAAAGTAATTGTTGATAACATCAACAATTTTCTTTTTTAATAAGGTTATATCAAAATCCGGTTTTAGAAATGTTTGAAGTTTATCTGCGGTTATTTTGTAGTAATCAAGAAATAATTTTACATAACTATTTGATGGGAATTTTTCGTAAGTTGTAACATAATCTGTGATAATAATTTTGTTGATGAAATACATATCTGATCTAATCTGATTTAAATCTGTCATTGTTTCAATGATTTGTTGCTTCGTATCATCGCTGTAAAATTGTGATAATGATAAAAAGATTTTCTAAATCAGTAATTTTACGATTATAATCAAAATTAATAGCTGCAGAAATATTTTTAATTGGTATATCATAAAAATATTCTTCAAAACGTTCTTTCCATCTCACAAACTGAACAGGGTTTCTACTAAGTTTAGGATACTGCGTTCCATCAATATCTTGATTAAGCGGTGGTGGTTGTATTTCAACATGATAAGTAAAATAATGCGGAATTTGTGTATCTTCGCTCTGCTGTGGGAAATTCATCTCGGCGTGGTTCTGGTGGACCAGAATAAACCGGTGGAATATCTGGCCATCCTAATACTGATCTGATTGAAGACTGATAAATGTCAGCGGCGTAATCCGGTGATAATATTTCAACGGCCGAAGGCAGTGTTGGCTCATGAACAGTAATGGCTATCTTTGATTCTTTTCCTGTAATGGATTTAATCCTACGCTGGAATTCTTCATTGATCTGTTCTATTTGATAACTGCCCGTTGGAATACTAACTACTTGCCAATCAGGAGTTCCATCGGGTTTGTTTTTATTTGCAAATACTAATGAATTATTCGGTTGTAGTCCACCAAACGATTTTGACCTAATATTGGGCCAACTATAATAAACCCGTAATTGCGCTAGCGCTATCTCGGAAGCAGGTATTGCTGTCGGAAAATTAATACTGAATTCAGGATTAGTTGAACTCGCAGATATCATTGTGGTTCTTACCGGAGCAATATTAGTGACGATCTGTTGTAATAATTCCTGCGATCGCTGATCGAACGTTGACATGATACTATTATTGTTTTAAATCCTGTTCAGGAATTTTTCATCAAATACTTCATTGTAGATCTTTATTATAATACTGAATTCTTCATCGGATATTATTATATCATTAAGCGACGAAGAAATCATCAATGATAATTTAGAGTATGCGGTCGTTGCAGTATGTAATTTCATCGTGTACTCGTTCAATTTTTCATTCGTGCACGTATTTATCTTTTTCGCGATAATATTAAATATTCCAGCGATCGAGGTTGACGATGAAACAATGATTGTTACAACGATCGGCGCTGTCATCGTCAGCGTTGATAATACTACGCCGGTTCCAGCAACAATCGCGGAAACCGAATAAACGATGATATCAACGACAACCGCACGTCTACGATATTTCTTTATTTTTGCTGTATAATTATCAATGATGGTTTTTAATTTATTCTGCCATGTTATTACTTGACCGTATCTGTATCGCTGAACGTCTATCATTATACTGTATTAAGTCGTTGTCTAAGACAACGGAGGTGTTTCAGCTACGAATTCTATCCACCACCAGTAAGACGCTGTGGTTAATTTTTTATCAGATGGTTCCAGTATAAATATTTCTTCGGTACCTTAATTTAATATAATAGATACATTTCCAGAAAAAGCATCGGTTGAATGACGCCATGGAAATGTAGTAAATATCCTGAATTTTGCAGAGCTGAACACGGACAGCCTATACACGCCAGTGACCTCCGTGGTATGTTTGATAGTGTTATTTTGCGGTGTCCATGTTGATGATCCTGATGATACCGTGTACACGATATCGCTAATTTGTTTATGTGGAATTTTAATCAGATTGGTTTTTTGAACGATACTAGGAATTCCACTGACATTATCGGTGATTCTCGTATTTATATCTTTGAGATTTATGTCAACGGTTGGTGGACTTTCAGAAAAATCATTAGTGGTTCTGTTTACGTTTCTGCGAAAATTCATAAACAGTTGTATGTGATTATAAAATTCAGTTCTAAGTACGATCATTCCATCATTGATCGTCGGCAATAAAATTGTCATATCATCCACATATTTTTTGTTTGTTTGTTGCGGCATCTTCATCACCTGCTGGTTCTCTTAAAGCAACGATTTTATTTCCATTCGTGTTAAGTTCGTCCGTCATTGTATCACCGGAGGATTTTAAACGATCAGCGACACTTTCTTTAATTTCATCTCTGATAGTTGCGATTGATACATTTGAGTCTCTGATTTTACCACCGTCAGTAAATACTGGAATAGTGTCCGTGGTAGCACCAATAACTCTACGAATTATATCGATCCACTTGATATTACTCGTCTTTAAAACACCGAATTCATCCTGAAAAATAACAACTTCATCTCGGTCAACTCCAGATAAATTCATAATATCAGCAAGATCGTCTTTGGTGGCGTATTTTGATAAATCGATATCTTCTTTCTTCTTGCCGGTGAGAGCACTAGTAGAAGATCTTCCATAAATATCAACCATTATAAGATTAGCGATTATTTAATGTATATTCGTGTACAGCTTTATGAGGTGGTTTCGTTGATCTTGATACAGCATCAAGTACTGCTAGTACTTCACGGCCACATATTGGCGGGTCGGTTAATGTTTGTGTTGGTAGCGTTGAATACCAGAGTGGAATACTCTGAAGTGCAGTACTTCGTACTGTATCGACGTATTTTGAACATTCTTTTGGTGGCGCCAACCCATACGGATCGAAATAAATAATTCCACGTGGATCAATCGCGTACGCAATCCAGTGAGTGCCACGACCAGGGCTTTTATCCAGATTAATAATACCTGTTTCTTTCAGATTTGGATTTTTTTGGTAATTGGTCACGCATTAAAACACCTCTAAAATTCTTTATATTTAATCGCGCAGCAGCATCGAGTAAATCAAAGTTAGACATCGGGAAAATCAGCGAGTCCCTGGAATTCTTAATCCTTTTCCGTATCGAGACCCTGGAAGTCTCAGAGCGTGACCTCTTCGTTTCCTTTTTTTTAAATCCTTTTCCTGTTGCTTTCTTTAATGCCAAATTCAGCAGTTGTCCCAACTGCACCTAACGCAGCAGCTTTTGCAACAGCTGGAGCGGCTGAGGCTATTAATGCTGGAATAGCTGCGAGAAGCGGAAATATTCCTCCGGTTTTAATAGTATCCTTGATTGCACCCACGGAAAGATTTAATTGTATTCCTTTATTGGCGTGTTTAGCTTCGTTGAATCTCTTAAACTGACGCTCGGTCAACGATAATTTATTTGCACCGCTCATTTGTTCTTGTTTTAATGATATTTTTGTTCCGCATCGTGATGCTAACGGTGATTGTAATCGTTTAATCTGACCCGGGGTCAGACTGACACTAACATGATGATATGACATTTATAATTTTATTCATGATCTAATTACATATTTTCTACGGGAGCGTCAACGACTCTCATGCGGCCACCAACACCATCAAGTAGCATTGTTTTATCGGATAATATAACAGCGATTGCTCTGTACTCAGCACCAGGATTAACACGAGCTCGAAAATGTATGTCAACGACGGACTGTCTAAACAAATCCAAATGTTCCAGTGAAAAATAATAAATCGGATACAGCGTTGTAAAATCTAGCTGTGATATTTGTAAACCAGTATCAATATTCTGAGCACGCCCCATAAACGACATCAATCCATGATACGCACGCGCCACATGATTTGACTCAAAATTCAAGAAAATATCCTCTGATGGTTCCTGACGTCCGTTTATCCTCAATGAAACTTCAGAAACACCAAGTTTGTCAAATATCATAGCGCTACGTTCTTGACTATTTAATCGATCAATAAGTTGAAATGCAACAAATATATGTCGCGGCGCAGAAACACCTTGCTGTGATGCTATTTGCCACGTAAATACCTCATTAATTGTACTTTGAATTGCATCTGTAATTGTTGTTAACCAAGACAACGTTGACTTGCCGCCGCTGCTCATGAAAGCGAGTAACCGATCTTCTTCAGATATCGCTGGAATCATTACTGGCATCCACAATGAAAGTTTTGTTAGATTTACTTTTCCAACACTACCAGCAGGTCGCCATATTGCATCATCGTCGGTTGCTTTTCGTACAAGTTCAACTGTATGTTTGGCTCCGAAAATGACCTTTCGTACATGTCTGCAGAATCCAGAAATATGTGATAGTGGAATCGAGCAAGAAAAACTTCGGCGGCCTTTATTCCCAAACATTAACAGACGTGATCTAAATCCTAAGTTGAATTCTGTTTTGACATTAATAATCATACTTTGCACATCCGCGTCGGCATTTTCAGTAAAGTTTCTTGGTCGTCTTATATTATACTGTTCATATTCAGCGTGGTTAGAAGTATCCTTGGCAAACATCATTGATGGACCAGCTGATCTTGTATAATCGTCGCTGTATCTTGCAAGGCCAAGTATTATCGTGGCAACATCAACATCTTTTTGAATCGATTCAATATTTCTTCCGTCGATCATGTATGTGGTGCTGTCGAACAACTCCATGATACCGTTGTTGACAAAACCAATATTAAAACCATTGTCATGCGCTGTATCATCTATTCTTACAATTTCACCTTCTACTTCAATAAATGCTTCAGCGGGCAAGAAATATCTACTTGTATCTTGAACTTGTAATTCAATTCGTCCGCGCTGATTTGGTAATCGTGCGTCGTAAGAATAATATTGATAATCACGCACAGATTCATCTTTGAGAACTGGGGCATCCATGTCAAATGCGGGATCATGTACACGTTTAAACATGTTATGTTATTGGTCATCGTCTAATACGAAGACCGCTTCGGGAAGTGAGGCCACTTCCTGCCATCAGACTTGCTGCTACATTTTTTTCCTTTTCATCAGCTAACTCTGCTAGTTTTTGATTTGCAGCTTGATTTATTATTTTACTAACACTTGCAGGCATCACTTCAGTGCTGGGTAATTTTACTGGCTGAGATTTTCGTCGTATTAATCGTGCTAGTCTATCTTTGATTGCAGAGAATGCTTTACTAGCAACGTCACCAGCAGCGCTAATACCTTTTTCACGAACGACATCAATAGCTTTCATTGATAATTGTTTTGCAATCGGTATTGCTTTCGGGGCGATTCTTGAAAATAAACCCTTAACAACATCACCGAATCCATCTCCGTAAAATCTTTCATATATAGGTGATCTTGAATTTATCACCCTGACCATAGTTAGTCCACGTTGAGCAGCGTGTATGATCATCTATTATAATAAATCTAACTGTTCAATCACTGTGATAATCATCGGTAATTTCATTAATGAGTGACCGATACACGTTAATATCCTGATGCCACCGGTAAATAATCGTTGACAAATTGATGAGATTTCGTTGATAATTTCTGGAGAATTATTACCGGCTCGTTTTCCACCGATTAAAATTTCTAATCTATCCACGTCGGCAAGGATGTTGTTAGGACAAGTAACAAGACCACTTCCAGTTGTTGTATTAATATCACTTCCAGTTGCGCTGGGGGCGTCATCTTCATCTCCAATTAGTTTGTAAGGTCTAGGATATGGTTGTGGACGCGGTGATTCTGTACGCGGTAATTCTTCTTCGGGTATTTTATGAATTTTTGACGTTGGTTGTTGTTGTCTTATTGATGATAGTCTTTGTCGTCGTTGTTGTGTTCGTTGTTCTAGTTCTTTTGTCGTTGTTGCTGTTGAATTATCTCTCGTTGTTGTTCTGTTGGTAATTGCATAAACGAAATATGTTCATCTATTGCATGTATATATTCCATATATCTCGGATCACTGGTTCGAGCTTGATCAACGTCATGGTATATGCGAAATATCCATTTGTACCAAGTTTCGCGACTTACAAAATCATCGGCGTATTCAGATTTTAAAAATTGTTTTCGATTATCATAACTTTTTACAGCACTCGCAGTTAATTGGTTTATATTTTTGGCATGTCTAATA
This sequence comes from Megalonaias nervosa, assembly GCA_016617855.1. Lineage (NCBI taxonomy): Eukaryota > Metazoa > Mollusca > Bivalvia > Unionida > Unionidae > Megalonaias > Megalonaias nervosa. The sequence goes on from JAECUM010032238.1 coordinate 7,631, forward strand.
TCATTAATAACATCTTCGATAAATTTATCAGACAGATTAACCCTGACTCGTGCTTGTTCTGGTTCTTGTTGAGTAACACCTTCCGCTTGGTCTGCATCCTTAGGTATCTCCGGGGTTGGCATCGCAGTAGCTACTTTCTCCGGAAGTTCTCGTAGAATTTTTTTTTACTTTTAGTTCGCTCCGCTATTTTTTCAGTTGATTCAGCGGTCTTTTCAACACGGGAAGAACACCATCAGTAGTTTTCCTGATAGGTTTAAATAATTGTTCTGCGGATTCTGTAAATTCTTCTTGTGTTTGTTGACGTTGCAGTAATTTTTGCTTGACATCATCATTAAGCGGAAGATATTTCTGTATCGCTTCTAGTCGCTCTCGAGCTAATCTTGCTAAATGAGCTTCACCAATCATTATTGATATAATAATAAACAATCTTTTTAAATCGACAGCAGCATAGAGGGTGAGCTGACAAAAAAATGAGTGTGAGACGCAAACAAAACACGCCTAAAATTTGAAAAAAATATGTCAACGAACGAGTAACAAAAACGAACTAACCCCATCGATTTTTGTTGGTGAAATATGTTCGGTTAGTGGATTCGGTTTAGCGTTATTGACCTTATTTTCGCCCTTCGTAGGAACCTTTAATTTTGCTAACGGACCCTCGGAAAAAGCTGTAGGGTCCACCCTCATTGCTGCTGGTTTAAACATAAAATTTCATTGTTTTCAAGTCGTGGCCACTAGTGTAAACAGATAATGCCAGTTTTACTTTCAAGTCGGAACCACGAATGTAAACAGACAATTTCATTGCCTTGAAGTCGAGAACACGGGTGGTTCTTAATATACTCGTGCTGTTTATTGATGAGTCATATGGACACACCTAAATACCTTGTGTACCTGTTTACACTGCCAAATGGACTCTTCGGGTCTATATATGTATTATCTTAACTTTATTTCTGGGCATTATTCATAACTTCGAAAGTATGTTGTCAATGTCGATGTTAAATAGTGTACTGATCATTTGAAAGTCCTTTTTTTTGTGTATTCTAAACAACTGAGATTCTGTAGATGAGAATTCAGTTTGGTTTACCATCCCTTATCAAAGTGGATAGTTGCGATCAAACTAGTGCCGTTTAAATCATATCCAGGCCAGGTTGGCCGCAGGGCCAAATAGTTTACAGCGATTGCCTTAGCACAGTTTATCTTTTATTGTGCTGATAATAAAATAAATAATTAAATCTGTCAGTCTGGTTGAAATTGTGCATCTTGCACAAGGAACCCCAGTAGCTTTGTTAAACAGTTCTAATAGCTTTCTACTTATTTCCCATGTTCATAATATGATCGAGTCAGCGATACATTGACGGTGTCGTGAACAACTAACATCTCTTCTACCATTCCGTTTTCCATGGGATAATTCTCTCTCTCTCTCTCTCTCTCTCTCTCTCTCACACACACACACACACACACACACACACACACATCAAGTGGACATAATCAAAGATGTACCAGTCAGAGTTGATTCCCTTTGGAATATTTTTAAAAGAATTCCTAAGATAAGATTATTATGGCATGTTTATTTCTTTGTTGTGTACTTTGTAACATGCTCATAGTCAGAATAGTTCTATTGACACGACCAAAATTTAGACAAATGACCAGACAGGTCAAATTGCAACACACAAATCGAGATTTAATTCTGTTTCCCGGGTTGCAAATCCTTTTTTTGTAAAACTGAAGAAAAAAAAAAAAGAAAAATAATCGCTCATGGACGATGACCCAACAGAAAACATATTCACATACACATCAGACGTATACCGGTAAACACGTTAAAGGGGCTGCATCACCGTCCCCGTCTCTATTTAAAGGGGTTCATCCCCGTCCCCTTTTTAAATAAATTTTGGCTGGTGAACAAATTGCTGCATGTGACTGTGTGTTTAATGTTGGAATGATTGACATAGGAATTGTTATATAACAAGAAACAGTAGTGAATGTATCAAGAAGCAATGGCTTATATCACGTTAGCTATATAGGTCTTTGCAAGAAGTAAGGACAAATACTGAAATGGTAAAATAGGTGTTCACGACTCGATATGGAAAAGTGCATGAATGCATGTTTGTGAGATTTATTTTGTATATTTATGTGTGACATAGCGAGAGTTTTTATTTTTTGAGTAAAATGACATCAAATAAGGGACCCGTTTTTACATTATCATCAGCATTAATTATCAGATAGTACCATACCTATCAATTCTGTAAGACCTACTAAATATCTAAACATACTAAGACCTTGATTGGCTTTTAAAGTACTTATAGTGATAAGTAGTACTTATTTTCTGGCATAATTCTTATCGAATCCTTTGCGTGGTGTGTTGGTGACCGCGATAATGACCATGCGATTTTCCAACTTGTCACTACGTGTCTGAAATTTGAAATCTGGCACTTGTTATTGTTGTGTTTTTGCACGAATGTACTCGAACGCTTCAGTAGAGATAGCAGAAGTGAGACGACGATCTTGTTCTTCCTCAGCACGAAATCGGTTTTGTTCATTTGAGTCTACTATCGCAAGGATGTCGGCTTTTCTTGCGTCTCTGGATATTCGGATATGGTGCACACGCGCAAGTTATTTTATTTGTTTTACCGTTGTTTTCTCGGTTTATGTGGTTGTTGCTGCTGCCGCAGTGGCAGTGGTAACCGGTGGTGGCGGTTGCGGTTGCATATTCAGGGCAAATATCGGTCTCAATATTCCAAGTATGTCTGTTTATTTCATACGACTTGTATGCGTATGCCGTGCTGCCGTGCGAACTGTCATAGCTATGGCACTGTCGGCAAGGCTAACAAAGCTGGTACGTGATTTGACTCCGACGATTCATCTCAGCAAGGTCGTACCCCTAGGTCTTCATCTACTATCTGCTTGTATGTTCTGAAATGTTCGTAATGGCGTGATTTGCGACAGGTTTCCTATTTCCCAAAACAGGTCCCTTTGCATTTCTTGCGTCTCAATACGATGGGGCTTCTGCGTTACATATCTGCGTTTATCTAATGAACAAAACACAATACTGCAACATTTTTTCTGTTAGCAGCGTTCCTACTCGCAATGTCCATTACGGAAGTGGCTATTTTGCCTCAATCGATACCATATGGGGACGTGGACAGACTTGCAAGATTCTAATTCCCTTAACTGGCACACTCGCATAACGTGGGTGTTTACACCTCTAAATACCCTTCAACAAAAAGGTAACCAAACCTCGGTCGATTGCGTGGGGATAACTTGACATGGGGATTAGAGGCGAGAACAGGTGGTCGAGTACCCATAGGGTATCGAATGAGTCAAGAGCGATATTTCTATACTATACATGTACCTTTACTATAACACAAGTCGGCCACTGAATTAAAGAATTTGAAATATCAATGTAGTTGACTATATGATATGTTCCTCTGAAGTGTTTAGGTAAATCACAAGTTTCGGGATAGGGACTCGAGATAAATCAACACATTTTCCAATATATTGTTCAATTAGACTAACACAGCATGTGAGAAACAAACGTAAAAGTTCTCAAACTGGATGCTAATGATCATCAAACTTATTGTGATGTAGAGAAATTAATGCTGATACTTGTACCCTTACTAAATGGGAATATTTTCGTCCAACTGAAGAAAATAAACGGTCATTTTAAGAATGTTTAGCACAGCCTTTGAAGACATAAAGAACGATCTATTCTGATATCTTGAAGCTGATATTGACTTCTCTCTCGGAATATTAGTTCAGTTATATCAGAATATAGGTTCAGTTTTGCAGACCAGAGGTAGAGCGCCTAATATGTTAACAAAGCAACCACTTTTGTGCGATAAAAATGCGATGTCGTGAAATATAATAAAAACTACTGGTTAAGACGCTTTAGATTCTGACCTCACGTTATATAAAGAGGATAAAACAGATTTTAAATCAATAATTGCACTCACAAAAAAATACTCTAAAGAACACTCACAAAAAAATACTCTAAAGAATACCAGATTAACAAATTAACTCAAGCGAGGAAAAACCCTCGACAATTTTGGCATATTTTGAAACGGGAACGGATTATTCTCAACAAGTAGAATATATCTCCCCAAAAACTGGTATGAATATTTTACATGTTTAGTGAAGAAGCTGTGTGCGAGTTAGATGAGTCTGACAATGTTGTTAGTGAAGAACTACCTCACTTACAGGATGATGACTTAAATACTCCCATTACAAATGATGAAATTATAAGAAGTTTACTTAATAAAATCTTTGAATCCGGTCATTTTCCTAAACATTGGGAGAAGAGTATTATCTGTCATATATATATATATATATATATATATATATATATATATATATATATATATATATATATATATACCCACATCAATGTTATTTAAAGATTAAATGAAACTAACCGAGTCACCTGGGCTACCAAAGTTAAAGACATGTTTGTCTAAAGAAAGATGTTGGAGATGACAATGTTTCGCACTAATTTTGCAAATAATTAAGGATTCAACACTACAAAACTGGCAAAGTGATAATAACAACTCGCATACATGTGGGTATTATAGCATATATACAACCAAATTAGGACCAGAAAAAATACCTCTAATGTGGATTATCGTATTTTCTTAGGGAATTACTTGTTAAAGTTAGATGCTCAGGGCATACGCTGAGAATAGAGACAGGTAGGCATAGCAGGATTGAGAGAAATGATATGTATTGTCAACTATGCTGGAAAATTAATGTTTATTTGGTATAAGATGAATTCCATATTCTTTGTGTTTGTCCAGCTTACGACCATATATGAAAGAAATACGTCATTGAAGTTTATTATGTCTTTCAGTCTGTAGAAAAATGTGTATCCCTAATAAGTCATATTAATTATTAGAAATCTTTCTTACTAAATCAATTCGACTTTTCGTCTTAGACAATCTTTGATAACTCAAAAGAATGGTAAATAATATACTTAGAAGTAGTAACATCTTTATAAATAATGCACCGATTATTGAAAAGTATGCATCTATGCTCATGATGAACACCATATTTAACTTCCTTAAACCATGGCGCACATTATATTTACTTCTTTGTATTTTGTAATATGGGCTGGTTGGCTAAATTACTGAATAAAGTATTATTATTATTATTATTATTATTATTATTAAATAATACTATTCTTTAAATTTAATAGATGTTTCAGCTCTTTAAGTCAACAGTAGTACATTTTTGTATCAAAACGGATATGCTGTTTATGTTTGCAAACTTGTAAATGATTACATACAGGGGGTTATTAGAATTTGTAAAAGGTATATTTCGATGTTAGTTTATGTCTACAAACTTGTAGATGATTACACATCGGGACATTATTATTTATGGAAGGTACATGTTTACCTTAGTTTGTTTTTGTCATATCGATTTTTTAGCATGCCAAAGTTCTATTTATTATTACAGTCCTGTTCTTTTTTGTTGTCAGTTGCCATTTGTCCAAAAATATACTACAGTTGGATTTTGTAGTAGTTGGGTTGCATAAGGTTGCTCAGATTATCATTCGGATAAAATGACCTCAATTATGCTACCACCTGCAGTTGAGATGTGTAAGTGTAACTGGCATGTCGTTGAGACTTTGAAGTGTAAGTGAAATGCCACTAAGATCTTTAAGTGTCAATGACATAACATTCGTGCCTTTAAGTGCCAACGTTATGCCAATGAGACCTTTAAGAGTACATTACATGCAACTGAGACCTTTAAGTGGAAATGCCATGCCATTGAGACTTTTAAGTGTAAATGACATGCAACTGAGACCTTTAAGTGTAAATGACTTGCCATTGACATATTTAAGTGTCAATGACATGTCATTTAAACCTTAAGGAGTAAATGACATGTCATTGAGACATGTATGTGCAAATGACATGCCATTGATACTTTTAAGTGCAAATGACATGCCATTGAGACTTTAAATGTAAATGACATGCCATTGAGATCTTTAAGTGTAAATGACATACAATTGATAATTTTCAGTGCAAATGACATGCCATTGAGACTTTAAATGTAAATGACATGCCATTGATACTTTTAAGTGCAAATGACATGCCATTGAGACTTTAAATGTAAATGACATGCCATTGAGATCTTTAAGTGCAAATGACACGCCATTGATACTTTTAAGTGTAAATCACATTCCATTGAGGCTTTAAATGTAAATGATACGCTTATTTTGCCGTTAAAACCAAGCATACATGTAGAATAATAATTATCAATTAGAGTATCTATTACAATAGCATTATCATGAGTTTATATTCGTTGTACATGATTTGAATCTACTGGAGTTAATTGTATGCCTTAATGCACGTCATACTTTTATCTTCATTGTATATTATATGAATCTACTGGAGCTAAATGCATGCCTCAATCAATATTATATATAATTACATGTTGATCAGTCTTAACTTGCTATTTTAATTGCATGCCTCAATAAACATTATGTATAATTAAATCGTGATAAATCTTAACTTGCAATATTAGTCGATGCTATAATATTGACAATTTTAATTCTTAACATTCTTCTTTTTACAGTGCCCGAGACGAGTTATTCAACGGCAGAAATACGCAAAGTAACAATGTATAATCTAGTTTCTCCGTGGGTGATTGAAATATTATGTAACTTACAAGTTAGAACATTTTCTTTCTGAGTGGCTGAAATAGTATGTAACTTAAAATTCCAATGTAAATCTAAGCGAACAAAATTAATTTGATTATCTCACCATATGAAAGTTAATTTCCCCAAAAACATAAAAATGAAAAGGTTAAACTAGTGCCAACAGTTTCATGTATAAAAGAATTTAGAAAATCTATTTTTGTCCAAGTTTCAAACATTGTTGCGTTGTATAAACAACTACATTATCTTTATCAATATTTTACATTTTGTGTCTCTCAGTCAGTCTTACACTGCGGTCTCTCAATCAATCTTACATTGGGTCTCTCAATCCGTCTTACATTTGTATCTCTCAATCAGTCTTACAGTTGTGTCTCTCAATCAATCTTACATTTGGGTCTCTCAATCAGTCTTACATTTGGGTTTCTCAATCAGTCTGACATTGGATTATCTCAATCTGTCTTACTCCACATGAATTCGTTGCTCCTTAACCAAGAGATTAAAAGCTGTGATCATGGGCAGATAATTAATATTGGGTGGTGGGCTGTTTCTATACAACCAGGAATATTTTCTTCTGTCTCAAGAATTAATTTACAATGTAATGGATGTAATTAGTTCTTTCTGCATAAAAGGATCAATGAAAAAGTCTTTTTCAGCCTATATGGGGCTCGAATTTATATCTGAAAACATCCTAGGCCCATTCCATCCCCAAAAAGTAAATGGTCGATCGCTAACATCTAATGGTTTAACTAAATGTATATTAACCATTTTCTTTAATATTTTCTTTCTCAGAATATTGTTTTAAAAAAGCAATGATGATAGTTTTCCTCCTAAGACATCAATGCAAATGGTATGTCATTTTTAATTGACACAGCATGAAGGAATTCCTTTAGTGAAAACCTCACGTCACTAAAACAGTTTTGAAGAAAGTAGCAATAACAAGGTTTTGAAGACGACTACCTTTGACATCAAATTGGAGGTCTAGTCTGCATCATTTTAATTTAGGACCAAACAGACATTACAAGAAGTGTTTGTTCAGCCACCGAGGATGAGTAGCGAAAAGATTTTCAAGATGGTTGCCGGAGCAATCATATCGGAATTAACTAGACGTCCTAAGAATTATTCTAGTGAAATCCCTATTCGATATTACTGTAGGTTCATGAGGAGTATAGATTGAATATGGCCACCGTAGCAACCGTATTGGATGTCAGATAGGCCCCATTGCCATTTAGCACCAATTGAAGATGAGATAAAAGTCTTTTGATGAAAATTCCATGACAATTTTAAGGCGAGTAGTAAACATAAATAAGAATCTCTCAAAGGGACTGACGCTTTACTGAGTGAAAATAATATCCATTAGTTCAAGATAAGACCATTTGTTCATTTTAATTGCTTAATGTTATAACTATCTCTGATTCATTGATATCAAGATTCCAAATTATCTCTCATATGGTTCTTTGATATCAAGATTCCAAATTAGCTACTGTGGTGTACATAGTCGTTGTCAGGTTGGCTCCATATTCATTTATGACAAAGGTGACATCATTAAACATCTTAGTGAAACTCCCATATAATACTGATCAACTATTCAGGGAAAGTAGTAATGACATGATTTACAAAATTGCAATCAAGGTAGTTATACTGGAAGTATGACTGGCAGAATTTTCAATTAGGACCAACTGGATAGATACCAAGCCTATTGGCAGAAACCCCACGTTGATATAAACATACATTTGGAAAGAGTATACATAGAAATACTTTCATAATAGCAAACCACGGTGGTCGTATTTAGGGATAGTACTGATTATTAAGGGCCAAAATACTATACGAACTCTTCTTCAAGATGGTCAAATACGTGGCCGAGATTAGCATCATTTTATTTAGGATTAAGAAAACATAGGAAGCATTTTTGTGAAAACCTCATGTTGATATGATCCTTCATGCAGCAGATGTACTGGTGACGAGAATTTCAAGCTGGTCAATGTGGAAGCCGTATTTGAAATCAGATTGGCGCCATTTTCATTGAGGACTAACATTAGATCAAAATAAGTCTTCTGGTGAAAACACCATGTCAAAATGAATTTCCATTCAGGAGGAGTATTGCTAAGATTTTCAGGATGGCCGCTCAAGAGGAGTTGTGAAAACTAGATATTCAGGATGGCCAATGTGTTGGCCACGCCTTTGCCAAGATGTGAATCGAATGCTATGTCTGAACCTGGTTGCACATGGTCTTGGACATGATTTGCATGAAATTGACAGTATATGAATACTTTGCCTTGGCCCGGATGCACATGGAATACCATGCCTTGGCCAAGATATGAACTGAGAACCATGTTCTGGCCAGAGTGCACATGGAATATGTCTTGGTCAGGATATGCATGGAATGCCATGTCTTAGCCAGGATATGCATGGAGTTAACATTATATGAATACCATGCCTTGGCCACTATACACATGGAATACCAAATCATGTCAATGATCTGCATAGAATACCATGCCGTGGCCAGCATCCACATGGAATACGATGCTTTGGTCAGGATATGCATGGAATCAACATTATATACATACCATGTCATTACAGTCTTTACTTGATGTACATGATCACGTTACATGGCAGGAAAGATGACTGTAGCAAGGAGAGTTGAACACAAAAAAGCCACTTTAATTAAGTGGCTTCATCTTTAAAATAAACTCATTTTAGTTAATAAATGTTTAAAATATTCTTTTGTATGTTTAGATAACTGAAAAAGTGTGAAGTACCATTAAAATTAACCTCACAAACTGCGTGATAATCAGGGAGTACTGTATTTATACTAAGTTATGTAACTGGGCTTGGGACAAATACAAAATAGATACAATAAATGATGCCATGGGTAGTGGGATAATCAGGGAGGACTGTACTTGTCCTAAGTTATATACCCGACTTTGCCCCAAAATAGAATATTCGTATACAGTTTTGGGGTGTTTTGGAGACACCAAAGGTATGTTGTGAGGTCCCAGGGGATTTAGTGCACGTGACCCCAAAAAGTCATGTAATCTAATGAGCTTTCTTTTCATGTAACGCTAGCAAAACAAATAGAAATTCAGATCTGAATAAAAGAAAATAGCGTTTCTTTAAGGCATTTAATACACTTATGAGATAAATAGATTTTGATAGACTTACCATTTTCAAATATCATCACCATACACAGACACATGGGCGCAAACACACAATCCTAACCACACTGACATTAAATACAAGACATATATCAAGTTTCTGTCTTTAATATTTTGACCAGGATATGCATGGAATTGCCATAATATGAATACCATTCCATGGCTAGGATATACATGGAATACAATGTCTTGGCCAGAATATGCATGGAATACCATGGCTTGTCCAGGATATGCATAAAATTGATATATGAATATCATGCCTTGGCCAGGATGCACATAGAATACCGTGCCTTGTCCAGTAAGCTGCATAGAATACCATGCCTTGGTCAGGATATGCAAAGAATACCATGACATGGAATTGATATTATACAATGCATACCTTTGCCATTATATACATGGAATACCATGTCATGGTCAGGATATGCATGTAATAGACATTATATGAATACGATGCCTAGGCCATGATATGCATGGAGCACCACGCCTTTGCCAAGATATAAAGGAATGCCATGTCTTGACCTGGATGCACATGGTCTTGGACATGATTTGCAGGCAATTGACATTATATGAACACTTTGCCTTGGCCAGGTTGTAATGGAATACCATGCCGTGGCCAGGATATGCACCGAGTACCATGTTTTCCATAGACTGCACATGGGATACCATACCTTGGTCATGATATGCATGGAATGCCGTGTCTTAGCCAGGATATGCATGAAATTAACATTAAATGAATACCATGCCTTGGCCACCTTTCACACGGAATACCATGTGATGGACAGGATCTGCATAGAATACAATGCTTTGGCCAGAATGCACACGGAATACCATGCCTTGGTCAGGATATGCATGGAATCAATATTATATGCATACCATGCCATTACAGTCTTTACTTGATGTACCTGATCACGTCACATGGCGGGAAAGATGAATGTAGCAAGGAGAGTTAAACACAAAAAGCCCACTTTGATTAAGTGTCTTAATCCTTAAAATAAACTTATTTGGGTGGGAAAATGTTTAAAATATTCCTTTGTATGTTAAGATAACTGAAAATAGGCGAAGAACCATTAACACTGACCTCACAAACTGCGTGATAATCAGGGAGTACAGTATTTATACTAAGTTAATTAACTGAACTTGTCCCCAATACAAAATAGATACAATAAACGATGCCAAGGGTAATGGGATAATCATGGGGACTGTAGTTGTCCTAAGTTATATACCCTAGCTTTCCCCAAAATAGATTATATAAAATCTCCAAGCTGACATGGACATACCTGCCATATTCGTAGAAAGTGTTTTGGAGACTCAAAAGGTGGATTTTGAGGTCCCAGGGGATTCAGTGTACGTGACCCCAAAAAGTCATGTAATCCAAATGAGCTTTCTTTTCATATAAGACTAGCAAAATAAATAGAAATTCATCACCATAAACACACAAGGGCGCAAACACATAATCCCAAACTCACTGACGTTAAATAATAAAAGACATACACACAGTTTTTGTCTGTAAAATCCATTGGATGGCAAAATGGTTTAATTAGATGAAGTCTTTGCTGCTCTCAATAGTTCAGGAGGGGGTTTGAAGTTAACGCAAAAGTTTCATTAATATTCGTCTTTACACTCATCAGAGACTGGAAGGTACTGCTGCTCAAACTTCCCTGTTGTATTCTCTGAGCTAATCTTGGTCAGTACTGAACTATTCTTGAGAATAACATTAGCATTTTCAGAACAGAGTTGTTCCACTTTGTTAGCATAATGGGCTCCCACACAGCAATTTTCAAAGTACTTAACACATCACCCAAGCTACTGTCAGCCAATTAAGCAATAGGTAGAAACATTGTCGCCTATACTCAACCTTCTTGCCTTTTAATTCCCTTCATGAGAAATTGGCTGCCTCAAGGATAGTTTTTAATCAACTCTAAACAGGACGTATGAACTTCCTTATGTATAGATTTACATGTGCTCTCAGTAGGGCTGTGTGAACTGGTTCAAGTATAGTTTTACATGAGCTCTAAGCAGGTCTGTGTGAAATGCTTCAAGTATAGTTTAACATGAGCTCTCAGGAGGGCTGTTATATCACGTGACTATTTGACCTCTGATGTCATTGACACGTAGGTTGCGAGATTTGTATAGCCATGTGACTCGGAATGCAAATGACGAGATCCAAGTCAAATTGCAGCAACGGTGTAATTTCGTCTCATCTATCAATGGCTTAAAGACATGAATGCAATGCTCTCAATGTTTGAAAAAATAAATCATATTCCTATCGATTTCATGCAGGAATATGTCGATGAAAAGTTGTTCAAGTTTGCTAGGCCGACTAGAATGCGACTACCCTATGCCGACACCGAATGGTGTCGGCGAATTCCAACTTTTCGATAGGCAGTGGACTCTCATCCTACACCCCAACATAAATGTCCAAATATCAAAAATGGGGTGGCAAGGGTCAGAGGAAACGCGGACTATAGGGCTGTGTGAACTGCTCCAAGGATAGTTTTGCATGAGCTCTAAGCAGAGCTAAAGTCCATGTATTCATGCGGTGGACATATACTGAGGTGCTAATTTTATATTTTTGTATGTTTTGCTGAAGATTACTGAAAATCGTGGGTTTTGAAACATGACCACGTGAGAGGCTTTGGGAGTAAAACAATTGTGATTTTTGCGTGACACATCGTGTTAAGGTAGTTATGCATTGATGGTGTAATAACCGAGTTTGGGGTAGACTCGGTTATTACACCATCAATGCATAACTACCTTAACACGATGTGTCACGCAAAAATTATATATATATATATATATATATATATATATATATATATATATATATATATATATATATATATAAT
>JAECUM010032239.1:0-25637 GCA_016617855.1 Megalonaias nervosa
CTAATGGATAGTTTAATCGAACACTTAAATAGTGTACATGGTGTGAAACAGAAGCGAAACTGTGCAGAAATAATGTAAATGTAGAAATGAAAGAAAGAAGAAAGGAGGAAGACAAATACCCGAATGAATCCATAGCAGTAAAGCAGAAGATACTAATGTCCCCGTACTGACTTTCAGATGGTGTCCATGAGATGTTTACATACCACAGATTGTCGCTTCCCGGAATGAAGGCCAGCGAAGATTTCGCCATTCCAACAGGAGATACTGTCTGTATTTCCGTTATGCTGTTTTAGTAAGGAGAACAATCTTTATACAACTCGGTTATGTTGCGTATGTTAAATATTAAAGAGACGAGTTGAGTGAGTAGGATACAAATTTAGTGTCATGTATCATTTATTGTTTAAATGATCTTTATGATGAAGGAGCGGAGCAAGTGATCCTAAGTAGACCAGATGAAAATGGAAAGGAATTGTTTTGTGATTTTAAACATCCTATACCTCTATTCGTTCACAGGAATAAACCACTCTTATTTATACCAAACAAAATGTCTTCAGATCCATGGATGATAGTATACATTGGTACTATCTTACAATCTAATATTCAGAATCGAATCTAATTGACAAAATTCAATTCAACACGTCCAACAATCCAATGACGAGTTAAACATTACCGATGGAAAAGCTACGCTTCACATGACCCATGTTTCACCTCCTAAAGGTAGTGCGCCAGACAGAAAAGTGTTATTGGTAGATGACATTCGCAGTATCAACGCCGTAGTGTCCAAATTAAGAACTTCCAAGACCAGATGTGTTTAGCCCGTACCATCGTTGTAGGTCGAACGCATACAGACAAGAACAAAACCGAAGAATGGAAAAGACGAAGTGATAGCATTCGAAAGTCGGACCGTCTCAAACAACGAAAAGAAGCGAAACTCCTGTTATAACAAACAGGTATATCTAAAGAGACCACGTGTGACATTCCTGAAATGCAATAACTTCAAGACTTCTTAGCTCCTCGCTAAACGTTGAAAGTGCATTCTTAAGTGGTTCTCAGAGATTTGGTGTTTCGAGGCCCCGATGTCCTAAGACGGAAAATACATTCACCTGTGTCGTCACCAAGACACTGCGATGCAATTACTAGTATAACAGCATTTCTATAATGCCAATACTACAGTGAGAAATGTGACCAAGAATTTGCCAATCGGGACCAACACGTTCAATGGGGAGAAAGATGCCAGAGCTGTTTAGTGTTCAAACATTGCATTCCCGAAGAAAACGAGTCCATAGCTCTTCTTGCAGGCGAATCTCAGTCAGTATTACGTGTTACGAAAAACATCGCATAAAACAAGTTGAACAGCAGAAACGTGCTTACGAATCATTGAGATTGTGCTCCACCTGTTGACATCTCATTCGAACCAATAACTCCAAGGCACACGTTTGTCCAGAAAAGAAAATATGCCGTTTTTGTGAACAAATCGTGGACTTGAACATCGATGCTATATCCAAATATACGGCAATGAATTGGAGGAAGACTTAAAGGCAAAATAACAAAAAAGAAGTAAGCGGATTTTATGTTTTTAATTTTGAATGTAGTCAAGAGAGACTGGCCCTAACGTTTGCGTAGCTCATCGGTCTTGAGAGAAGTGCATACAAAAACCTATCTCTTTTCATTGTCCCAGTTGGAATAAGATTCCGAGAGGACGTGAAAAATCTTTTGCGGACCCCCACTGTCTTCTAGATTGTATCAAATGGATCTTACACCTTATCGACGATACTTGGAACGAAGTGGATATCCAGCGTAAAGGGGACTACCACCGATATTTTACAGTGATGGCTCACAATTTCTTGGTATACGATAGACGGTTTCGTCTGAAAAGCTATTTAGAACAAGGCACCAAAAGACACAGTGTCCAAGAATGGAGCTAAACCCATCTACGTGACAAGTACAGTTTAAAGTCTTATTGAACCATACCTTTGAGCAGAATGCCGAAAACATTTGGAATGACAGAGAGAGCCACTTTTTTAATACCGAAGAGAATCAACACGTTGTGCTCCCGCTTTTTCTGCTTGATACAAAAGTCACTCTTCAAACGCGTTTGTCTTTCAGGAAAAAAAATGTTAAAATATTGCCGATCCGATGAAAACATTTTACGTCGTTGCAATGGAACATTTTTATATTATTTCTGAATCACGGAGGTATCGATCCTTTGAAAGTAGCTTCTACCATCGATAAAGCGTGTGGATTAGTGTACCAAAAGAAATTCATGCCCGAGAACAAACTGGTCATCATACTCGCAAACTTACCTTTCCGTCAGCCGTCTATACGTCAACAAATCTTTGTGTTCGTTGCATTACTTGTGTGAAGGTCAAGACAATGGATCTACCATACTAGAAACGGGGGTGAAAAGACAATTGAAAATCTTTTCATTCATTGTTAGGAGTTTTAGAAAACCCCAAGATCATCTACGAATTCCATGGATGTTTATTTCAAGGATGTCTCACGAGTTTCCATCAACGAAACCTAAAATGTAATTTCTCAGAATTCACCTTGGGAATTGTATGAGCAAACATACCAAATAAGCCTGAGATTAGAAAGTCAAGGATACCGAGTTGTCGGAATGTGGGAGCACGAGTTCGATCGACGTTTCAAGACCGGTAACGAATTTGGCGTATTACAGAAAATTACGACATGATGAGCCTTTGAACCTACGCGACAGTTTGTTTGGAGGAGGAACCAATGTCACACGCTTGCTCTACGACGTAGACGAATCTCGGGAAAAATAAATCAAATACATCGATGTGTGCCTGGGCATGCAAATATGCTCGACTCCTTACAGGACAACCCGAATTGCTGACAGAACACATAGACATGGAACATATTCGTCAATACCAAGGATTGATCAAATGCAAAGTCTTACCTCCAACCAGACTTAAACCATTCATAGAGGGAATCACTTTGGAACACGTGGAAAAGAACGAAGGAGGACGTATGTTTGCCAAAGTCATGTTAAATTGCTTGTTGGAGAAAATTGGCGCAACGTCCTATCTTACACAAAACGGAATACTTGGTAGCACCGACTGTGTGCGTGATTCCAAAGCAGTAATACTTGCATAAACTTCACACTGAATTATGGTTTCGTTGATGGGATTGTAATCATCGAGCCGACACTCTGGGTTGTATTTACAACCACCTGTTGTTTGGAAGTATATATGTCTAGTAAAACCACCTCAAAATGCATCATAGGTGGACGAACTTCGCTCGTTGTATACATCATGAATATCTTCAACAAGTTCATGCATCAGTGTACGATATGTGTCTCTGTCCATAATATCGTTGATGAGCAACCGCTAAGACATCGATGTGGCCTCATTGATGATTTCTGGTGGGTGTTGTTGCCCGACGAACTGATCTCACGAACGTTTCCAATCGATCAGCAAGATCGTTAGGGTCAGACAGTCTACAAAAACCTTCTCCTTGTTTTTCTTCTTCTTTTGTGGGTGCAGGTGTGGATGGAGGTTCAGGTGCTGCACGTCTCTGTCGCTTTCGTTGTTGCCTTAGTCCGTCATCTGGAGAAGATGTATAAGGCCTGTCTTATGCCGGTGATAAAGAATATCGTTCAAATAGGATTGATATGCATCTGGGTAGTGGTGGTTGGTTCCTCTAATAATGTTCCCGTACTCGATCAGCTTCCTAACATGGTAAATAATAGTCCAAGCATACTTTTGTTTGGGCTAGTGTTTTTCATTTTGCTGGTTTAGTTAGACTGAATCCCTTTTTGGTTTTGATGATGGGGAACAGGTGCAGCACGTCGCTATTGTTCCTCAAGCATACATTGAAAATCTTCCTCTGTATCATATTCAGTATGGGAGTCTCTAGGAAGTTGTTGTGGTTGCATCACCGGTCACAATTGTAAACATTCTTACAATAACACCTCACTTTCTTCAAGTCTTGCGCCCATAAATGCATTAAATATGTGCACAAAAGGTTCCACCGAGTACCAGTAGCCTGTTTCTTTCCAATCAACTTCCTGAATACCATTTTAGGTCATTCAAAGTTTTTTAATTTTTATGTGTCTATGTTAGCATTTTCATCATGTAAGTCTTCCGAGCTACGCATAGAATTAACAAACATCGCCTGGCTAGCTACTCTGGTATTCTGGCAGCTGCTTCTCTAATCTTCTCATCAAGTGCACGGGTACCGCTTGAGACCATACCAACGGCTTCTCCAATGTCACCAACGTCTTCTTTAACTTCCTCAATCCCCTGTGGCAAATTCGTGATAGTCTCTGCAGTTGCACTTTAAGCAATTTTTATATCTTAGTGCGTTTAACTATCTTACGGACTGGACCAGGAGAGATGCCACCTGTTGTACGGTTGCTCTGGTTGCTTTTTTAATATCATCGGGACGTTCAGCAATTTCCTTTGTGGGTTTGTTCAGGCATGGCTGTGAAGTGTTTTTGCGCGGTCTTTTGACTTTTTTGCGACCTTCTATCATATCACGAATGAATTCTTGCTGTTCTTGAGCTGCTCTACCGCGTTGCTTCGGATTCTCTTCTTTGACAATACTAGCAGATATCAATGTTTTTGTGCCAGCCTTGTGAGGATATTTGCGCGGGATTGATTTGGTTCTCAAGCATTACATCGTCGTACACTACGAGATTGTTTTTGTTTGCATTCAAATCGTCAATGATAGGTGCTTCGAAAATGGTGGAAAAGAAATGATGGAAGCTCCGATTCTTGTGAAGTTGTTGCCGCTTCTAAACGATCTTTTTGAAAATCTTTCAAAACATCATAACACGGTTGATTATCAGCCTATGGCGGAATCATGTACAACCGATCCCATGTTAACCATCGTAAAACCATATTTAACAATGGATGGGTTTTTCTTGATCCAGCTGGGCCAATGATTTTCGCACGAACTGAGATTAGAAATACGGTCCCATCACCATGCTTTGACGGTTTAGGTGTTGCTCGTGCAGAAAAGTCAATGACGTTGAATGCGGAGCTCTTCAAATGTTTGTTTATGCCAACAGCATATGTGAATTCCTTTTTCGTAATGCCATTGAATAATCCAGTATTATTATTACGATGATGTGTTCACATTGTGTGCGATGTCGCGCCGAAAACACATGGTGCAAATATAACCCAAGTTCAGACACGTAATGGACGAGCAGCGATTACTGTAACTTGTGTTCGATGTGGAGCAAAGGAGGTTACCTTTATTCAGCGCAGGCGCTGATATCGCGGCTGCATTAACAAAAGTACCAGGGACACCATAGACCAAATACCCTGGTAAAAACACACCTTCCTGAAGACAATTACTGTGGGCCTGGTACACGGCTGGATATACGACTCTATTCTAACAGCCAACCAAAGCCTGGTGAGACACCTATCAACTGCGTTGATGCTGCGTGTTACCGACATGACCTTACAAAGCATCAAATTATATTCGTTCACGTCAACGCACCTACGTAGATGTGATTCGTGACTTGAATGCCATTAATCCAACATTAACGAACGAACAGCAAGATGGGTCCTCAAAGGAGACATGAAAGCCAAGATTGCACATGGAGACTCTGCCTTCCGTGGACAGAGTCCACTCATTAAAAGCAAATTATACAGATATAAGCAAACATGGACACAAAAGTCGGACATTATCCAAAATATGCGACTGTCCGCGTGGATATTGGAGAGGTGAAGCTGTCATGGAAGACCTAGCCATTGCGGCAAAGGTTCCTCATGGTATGGGATTGCTCGAACATGGTTGGCTAAACAAGCGCTGTGACAAATTTACTTACCAGTACGAAGAGAGATTCCACGTAAATGGTTCGATGCCCTAACACAGGTTTATCAGGCTGATTTGTGGTTTCTTCCACATACTTGTATCCGTGATCGACAAGGAAAATTACGCATATACAAGTACGCGTTAATGATTGTCAATGTTTCCAGCTGTTACAAAGAAACTGAACCGTTGACATCAAAAGATTCTGCAAGTGTCGCCGATGCACTCGGACACAATTATGCACTTGACCACGATTATTACAAGTGGATCCTGAAAAAGAATTTTTTGGATCTGTTGCTGCATTAGAGACCAAATTCCATGTGCAAATAGGTGTCGGACATGTCAAAGTGCATCATCACCAAGCTATTGTGGAACGATTTAATCATACTCTTGCAGAACGGTTATTCGGTCATCAGTACGCAAAGGAATTGTTGATGAGGCCAGAGCGATCTCAGGAATGGGTAACACGTCTTCTATTAGTCATAGCAGCATTGAACAATGAAGTCACACGCACGATTGGATTAAGACCAGCCAATGGCAGTGTCACGAAATTTCTCATACACATCAGCAAAAAAGAGAAAATCGATGTGCAAATACAAATCGTGATTGCCACTTAGGTAGTTGCATTCGAATGCAGACCTAACATTCTTTGCGTGTTAGTAATCTGTTTCTGAGATACCTTCCAGGCACTCATGTAATCATATGGATACACGTCTTTTCTCGTTATCAAATCAATATTAGCTGGACAGTATTGACCAGTGATTACAAAGTTCTCCACCTTTAGATTATTCCCTAACTTGACCAAGGACAAATTCATAAACTGGAATGAATCGATGAACTGCACTTTACCCAGCCTAAACATCGTGCATTTTTCATATTGGTGAGTATGATGCCGTGGCTACTGCTTGCATTATTAATTGTTGACCACCGTACCCACACAAGTAATAAAGAACCACAAGATTGTTTTATTGTGTCTGGGTAAATTCTCAACTCTAGATTGCATGCGTTGTGTGTAGCACCCCTGTACGCACCGGTGATGTGACTTCGGTATCATTGGTAAAAAAAAGGTTCTTCACAGATCCAGCAAGGAGTGGCTGCGGAGAACTCACGAAATTTATCATCCATCATAATCATGACTACTGGTGAATAGTGCTGCTGTCGAATCCATTTTGCCGTAACTTCGAACGATTTAAGAAACACCTCAACTGTGTTTAGAGAGCTAGCGCTCTGTGCACGATTAATGACTGGTTGAGTTGTTTCTACATGACATGGAACTACTATATAACAGAACCAGATACCAAAAAGGTTAATTTCACCAAGGTGTTGTCGGTATTTTCTAGGCAGGTCATGGCTATCACTGGTCGAATACACCGTCGTGAATTTACCCATTCTAAACAAAGATTATCAAAATATTTTTATGTTTATAACTGACCTTGGCTGTACCCACAATGGTGTTGCTATGTAAATGGATGATCGAGACGGTTGATGCGATGAGAGATGTACCTCGACTTGACCACATCTTTCGACAGTCCATACTAATCTTGCATTGGCGTATTTCTCAGACGTTTCGAGAATCTTTTAAATGCCTTTGTCAATTACATCGATGATGGCGCTGTTGTCTTTGTGGTTCGGGATTAGGCAGGCACCACTGTGAATCCATGGTGTAGTAGTCTTAAATCCATCCTTGTCAAGTGGCATAACCAAATGCGCGCTAAGGACAATGTCTGCTATAACGTAAGTGTGACCAAAGTTTTGTAACGCCGCTACGAATCCTATTTGCTAATAGTTGTCCAGAATCTTTACCTGGTTTGTATGTCGGTGAGAATATTGCCACGTGAGTTTCTAATTTACCACTACGCGTGTGAAATTTGAATTCATGTTAATTGTTATTGCTGTATTTTTGCACAATAATCTGTAAATTGCTTTTGTTTTTATTTTCTTCATATATCTGCTCATGTTTATTTCGTTCCATTTCTGAGGTCACCTCCGACTTAATCAATTTGTCAATGTATTCTATTTTGTCTCTGAGAACGCATATCACATCTTTTGTGCCTCTTTGATCAATCTATAGGATGCATTCAATCGATACAGCGAATCAATTTATCCGTTATACGTTTGATATTTCAGTCGTTTGGCAAAGTAATGTCTCTGTTAGAAACCTCCATAAATTCCTTCAAAATATTTTGAGAATCAATCTGACTTTTTGCCATTTATATACAATAGTAACTTCTTTAATACAAAAGAAGATTTCTTCGCCCAATCTGTGCTTGTTTGATTTAGATCTTTGAATTGATTTGGCACGCAACCAATTCTAAGTATGGATTTATGTGAGATTTTTACGGTCAATTAATGTGTGGAGTCCAGATCAGTTTTAGATACCAGGCAATTTCTTCAAATACGGGAATTTTCATTCAGCTTATCAACGCAGGCAGCGTCTTGGGGTTAAAGCGTGTGACTTTGAAATGCAGCATTTGTCGGATCAAGTCTAACTTTTGCAGCGAAAACTTTTTCCTTAATAATTGGGAAACAAGCTAGTCCTTGCTGAGTAAATTGTGACAAAAATGAAAGTCGATTTGATGATTATATAGTCAGTATCAGTGATAGATATGTGGCATGCATAATCTTTGAATCTTCCTTAATTCTTATTTTCAATTTAGATTCGTAATGATCTCATCTCCGAAATTGAAATGTTGTGAAGGAACATTGTATCCTTATGTTGTATTTTAAGAAGCGACAAAAAAGATTCAGAAATGTTGTCGTCTATAAAAGACAAGTGTTCCGACGGTACAACGTATATATGAGATGGTAATATATAACAATCAGTGGTTCTGCATATCAACTTGCTGTAAAACAATACCAGGGTCTTCGTGGTTTTTGCTGAAATTGGTTTTTAAGAAATTAGTGGTTACGCGCATTGATGTACAAGGCAGCACCAGTATATAATTGGACCTCCAGAAATCTGGAGTTTTTCATTAAAAAAATGAGAGGTCACGAAATGCTTTCGTACAGCGACAGGAGCTTTTAAATTGAGAAAGATGATTGTCCAGTTGAATCTGCTTGACTGGTCAAATCTCTTTACACCATTGTGTAAGATAGCTGCAATGTATACTACAGTCCAGGAATCTAGCTGTGTTTTTGTTTTTCAAAATAAATGCTAGAAAATCGTTATCGTATAAAGAGGGATACGAGATTTAGCAATGCAAATATGGGATGGTTCGATCAATTTAAATTTGCATACTACTGTGTGTGTGTGTGTGTGTGTGTGTGTGTGTGTGTGTGTGTGTGTGTGTGTGTGTGTGTGTGTGCGATTTCAAATGGGAGATTAGTGAATTATTTGTACACTTTCGCCCGTCTAACATTCACATCTGTAACAAAAAAAGTGCATTAAATTAACAAAAATAGCGTCCATAGAAAAGGCATATTATGGCCGTATTTTGAACTCGCTTGCATTCCGACATTCACCAGTCGTAAAGATTAGACCTAGTTAGTCCAACGAATCTACTAGTGTTATGAATAAAAACTTACTAAATAAAAAAATAATAAGTAGCTTTAAACGTAGAATGGAATACGCAAAGTTCCTTATTTCAGAAGCGAAAGGCAGAAGTATATAAAAACTGGAACTTACATACTTGGTATACGTTAGTCCTTTATGTAAACAACAACCGTTGGCTCAACTTACTTTATGTTGCTCGAACCACTTCGAGCTATTATCGGTTCGAAGAAAGTACCTCCTGGTGGAATTCCGACACATGAGCCCTGGGTGCGAGTGGGTTTCACAAACTGAGGCTTACTGTAGCAGCCTTGTTTAGTCACGAACACATGAACAAGAAACTGGAGGGGGATGCTACTTAGCGGCTTATCGCCAGAAATCGAAAATTTAAAGTCCTCTATCTGAACAGCTACAGCGTACCAGCCCGTACTGTCGTTGGCTGTGTAATGTATTTCACAAGCTCCCTGTTCGGAAGGAATTCAGTTCAATTCAATAGTTTAATATCATAAGCATGTACATTCTTATAGAATACATGTTGCAGATATTACTTTGTTTTTATCTAATGCTATATGTGCAACTTTTAATATAAAGTCAACACGGTAATTGTCAAAAGCTGAAAAGGAGAGGACGGACAAATACACACAATTTTTTGAATTAATTACTCCAAAAAGTAATAATATGTCTCTTATTTTAAAAGTTTCATAAACAAATTTTGTTAGTGAACATAGTAGTATATGAAATTTGAGGTTTCTATTTCAGAGACCCCCCTACCCCCAAAACGTTATACGTTAGCATTTTTGTCAGCAGTCTTTTTTAGCTTAAAATATGACTTTCATATTTCTGACAAAAATATGTTTTGTTGGGGTAGGGGTGTCTCTGAGATAGAAACAACTCAATTTCATTTACTACTATTACACTCTAGAAATTATTTTTATAGTTTTAGAAAAAAAATTATATCAAACAATAAAATATTATATATAATGTCCTTCTGTCATCCAACCCGACATGTTGGATTTGATCTGACAAACAGATTTTGTAAGAGATTTAATTCCATCAAATCAGCCTCAGGTTATACTGGTATAAAACCTAAAATAATAAGCAATTGTATTAAAAAAGTTGGATATCATATATCGCCAAAATATGGATCAGTTTGGTTATTTGCGACTGAAAATGATGTGAGAATAGCGGGTTGGGCAGATGATGTGATGACATTTATTGACAATATGGTTGATATTTTATTTGATAACGATATTTCTAAAGCTATACAAAATTAAACATCTACTGTTGTAACCCATATTTTATTATAATCTTTTTCATACCTGCTAACTCTGATTGGTAGAATATCTGTTAACATACTGTCAATGATACGAAACTTACGTATTAAATCATCCATATCATATTTTATACCACGCAAATAAGATCGTATCTGATCAAGTAATTTTTTATAGGTGATACGTTGCTGTTTTACAAGCATTTTTTTTTAGTCGCAAGACGAGGTTCAATTTTTTTACACGCTGTTGCAAGAGAAACACCGACACCAGATATTATTAACAAAAACGGATTTAATGACACTCCACTTGAAATTATACCAGAGCTAGTCATTAACAACGGTAAATGTGATATCACTCGGAGTATTTTGGTATAGTATTTGTAACATTTTTTTTACACACCAAAATTTTTTATGATAATATCTATAATACTGCATTAGAGCGTCCACATCTTGTTGTGGAATGTTTTCTGAAATATGATTGAAATCAACTATATGTTTTTTCATTTATATAATATTTGTTTACAGATTTTTATGTTATAAGTAAATTAACAAAATCAGCTACAAATTCTAGACACCAATGATAATCTTTATGGGGTATTTCCTTTGATGTTAACGTAAATGTTTCTTTGATGTCCTTGTTTAGAATCACCAATAGAGGATTAGAATATACTAGTGGCTTAGAATCTAAAGTGATCGAAGAAATTTCCAAACCGTGTATAGACAGCTTGTATAACCCAGTTACTTCTGCGGTATGTTCGATAGTTTTGATAATTGACCATGTTTTTGTTCCTGATGCTACTGTGTATACCATATTGACGATCTTCTTGTGAGGAATTTTAGTAAGTAACTCTGTTACTAGATTAGTTTTTCGATGATATTAGGAATTCCGTTAATAATATCGTTTAGTTTTATGTTAATGTCAGCAAGTTTAATATCTACAACCGCTGGACTTCCAAAAAATTCATTAATAGATTTGTTTATATTTCTACGAAAATTCAGGAACGTTTGTACGTGATTAGAAAAATTAGTATTTAGTGTAGTCATTCCATCGTTGATTGTTGTTATTGCTGTTACTTGATCGCTAGCGATCTTAATGTTGCTATCGTCGACGTATTTCTTTGTTGCTGCGTCAAAATCTGTTTCTGGTGTTCTGAGATTATTAATACCATTATTGTTCATATTGAGAAATGCGCGCATTATACCACCACGCACTAACACATACTTAGATTCTTGATCATCGACGTATTTTTTTGTTGCTGCGTCTGATTCTGCAGCTGGGTCTCCAAGGTATGTAATTGTTTTTCCCGACATGATAATATTACCTGTAACTGTCCCACCTATTTTATCAAGTTTATTATCATCAACATACTTTAACTGCAAATAACTTACCGCTTGAGTTTGATTTAAGTTTGCTGGTGGATACCTGGTCTCTAAATTTATAATTTTTTTCCTGACATATCTAAGTTGCCGCTTAAAGTTCCACCAGATTTATATAGTTTATTATTGTCAACTAATTTAAGTTGTGCATAACTAACAGCTTGTGTATTAACAACATTTATTGGTGGATAATCTGTTTCTAACTCTAATATTCGTTGATTTGACATAAACAAGTTTCCCGTCATTGTGTCGCCGGATTTTTTTTAGATAGCCTGATAAATCAACCTTGCCGTCTGTTTTACTTTCAGCTGTTGAATCTCCTACTAATGTTCCAAATTTTGAATAAAAACTCATTATTTATTTATCGTTTGACAAAATTATATAGCATAAAATTATATAACAATGATGGCAAAATCATCGATATTAAATTTTGATACAGAACGTTTGGTGAAACATAAACATAACAATGAACTTCCAGATTGTCATTATCTTATCGTTGGGAGAACTGGATCGGGAAAAACAAACTTAGTTATGAATTTACTTCCCGGAGATAATTTTAACTACGATCGCGTTTATATTTACACGATTAATCCGCAACAGGATAAGTACGAGCTACTTAACAATTATAATGACAAACTTTCTTGATGATCTTGAAGCTGGCGAAGATTTTTGTATTATCAAACAACCAGAAGAACTTGTTCAAGTTAATCAACTTGATTCGTCCGAACACAAGATAGTTGTTTTTGATGATATTCCGCTAAACAACGAGGAAATGAATAAAATCAGATCATATTTTTCATTATCACGTAATAAGAAATGTAATTCTATTTATCTCGCTCAGGGTTTTTATAATGTTGATAGATTTATTAGGCGAAATACTGGTTGCTTAATATTATTTCCAGGACTTGACCATGTTGACTTTAGAAATATCGCGAACGAGCAATGTGGTGATGTAACAAAAGATAAATTTACTGAGCTATATCATCAAGCAACGGCAAATAAATATGACTTTTTTTTTGTTTGATAAATTAACAAATGATACGAGTAAAATGATTCGATGTTGTATTGAAAAATATCTACAGTAACTTTTATATAAAATAGTATATAATTAATGGAAAGACAAGCAAAGTACAGAAAACATATAGAAAATCTAAAAAAACTTGCGCAATCTCAGGCAAAATTTAAGCAGCAAGTACAGCAAGCACGACGTGGTCAAGTGGTTGCAGCAGAAACAACAGCCGCCGCTCTCAAACCAGTTACTGAGGCTTTACTTGGAAAACAACCTGAAAGTAAGCCACTATCAGAAGAAGAACTTAAGCGACTACAGGAAAAAGGTTTACTCGGACTAGTTAAAGAACAACAAGAAGCAACTGCTGGAAGAATTATTGCTAGATCTGACGCGGAGAAAAAAAGATTAGCTGAGGAACTTACAGCGCATATGAATAATCCTGTTGAAAGACTAGTTGAAATAGATCGGCTAATAAATAATCCACTAGCACTTGAACAAAGATTAGCAACTCATATAATAGTTGGACCGATTGAAAGAAAGTTAGAGGAAAAAAAAATAAAAAATCAGAAGAAATGTTGAAGGATATTTATGCTAAAGAAAGAGCTGAAAAAGAAGCATGGAGAAAAGAACATGGATTAGATGTTCAAGACAAAGAAAGATTTGACTATAATTTAGAAAATATAAATGGTAAAATAACAGATAATGAGTATAAAAATTTTGATGAAAAATATGGTTTTAAAGCTGTGAGAGTACGAGATGTTAGAAAAGATGATTGCAAATCCGAAGAAAAAATTAAAGAGCTAGAAAAAATAAAAGAAGAAAGTAAGATGCATCTTAACGATGTAAAACTAGATAATGAAAACTACCACAGCAGTATTAACATATATCGATATTGGATTATTGCTGATCTTTATATCAAAGTTATTAGTAGAATAAAAGAAAACCTATACGAAAATACTAACCATAATTTGAATACCGAGGCAAAATATCTAGATATACAACGAATGAAAGATGATAAAGTTGTTCTAAGGGATATGGATCCTATTGAAAGACAAACTGAATTAAGTCGATTGGTTGATAATTATAAAGAACTTGATAGAAGGTTAGCTGAAAAAACAGGAACTGGAGTTAGAATATTTTCATCAGTTACTGAAATGATAGGCAGATTAATGCTATTGATATCATCAAAAGAAGCTGGAAATGTTGGTGCTGAAATTGACAATGAAATTATTGACATACTTGATAATTTGAGATCGAAAAATTTATTAACATCTGATGAATATGAAACTTTTTTGATATAAATCAAGGCGATTTGATATAATCGCGGCGATTTAATTTTATAAAAATATAATAATAAATGTCAGCAACATTATTACTAGACTCTAACCAATCTGATAAAGATAGCGCAAATTTTTCAGTGAAGTATATTCCACCAATAGAACTAGATCGTGAGAAACAATATGAAATTGGACTTATTTCCTGTACTTGTTGGAATTCTATGCCTAATGTAAAAACTGGTGTTAATGATGAAATTTCATTTACTGTTCCCAATACAGATCCAAATATTCCACTACATATGATGCCTGTATGGGTTAAAATTCCACAAGGAGCCTACAACATAACTGATCTAAATAAAGCAATAAAAGATCTTATAACAAAAGAGGGAGGTAACGCTGATAATTTTGAGCTTGCACCAAATTATAATACGTTACGCACTAGAATGACAATAAAAAATATGATGGTTAATCTTTTGTTCGGAGGAGGTATTTCACAACTGATAGGATTTAAAGGTGGTGTATGTAATGATGGTTATGAAAAAGATAAAGTTGTTACGTATGACGGTGATTATCCAGTAAATATAACTGATGTTAACACAATACTGATAAATTGCTCTATTGCATCTGGATCTTATTCAGCTAAGGGCAGTAAAGGACAAACGATATACAGTTTTTCACCGGACGTTCCACCTGGTTATCTTAAACAAATTATTCCGCGCCATATTATTTATTATCAGCTAAACGTTGAAAGCCAAATAACAGAAGTAAATATGCAGTTAACTGATCAGTCTAGAAGACAGTTAGATTTTAATAATGAAGTTGTTACTTATTATTTACACCTACGCGTTGCGTAGGCGCGAACGGTAAACATATTTTGTAAGAAAAGCTATAAGATTTGACAACAAAATTATACAACCTCAGATATAATGAAACAGAAAAAAGTTTATAGAAGAAAAATAGTAGGAGGATTTTTGGGAAATATGTTTGCTAAAATTATAAAAAAATATTCCAGGAATAGCTCATAAAGTTGCACCAATTGCACTTGACGTATCAAAAGCTTTTGCAACTGGAGCTGCATCTGCTGCTATAACTGCTGTGGGGCAAAAATAACCAATAAAATAAAAGGCGATCCACAACGTGGTATACCGACAATCAAACAAGCTATTTCAGAAATCGCACCAACAAAAGAAACCCAACGCGCAATGATAACAGCAACAAAAACTTTTATCACCACGAGGAGAACAAATTATACAAAAATTGATATCTAAAGTAACAGCGCCGCAATAGCTTCGCTATCATTGATGACAAAATTTTATATAACCTAATAAATAAAAAAATGTCTGTAAAAAATTATCTCGATTTAGTAGAAATTTATGACACAGACGACACAGTAACAGAATTCGAATACGTTGAATATCTTGATGAAAATTCTGGCGAACCTAATAAGGCTGGCATCAAAACATTTTATACTCGAGACGAGGATGTATTTTTACTTCCTCATAAAGCAATGTTGGATGTTTGTGGCCGGATTATGACAGCACCTGCCGCACCTGCCGCAATTGATGCTGGAGCAGAAGTAGCTCTTATAAATGATGGTTGGTGTTTATTTAAAAGTGCTAAATATCAGCTGGCCAATCAAACTGTCGAAGATATTTCAACTTACTTACAAGTTGCAAGTACAATCTTAAATACTATTTCGTTTTCCGATGATTACTCCAGGTCAACTGCAACCAATATGATGTGGTTTAAAGACACTGGAGCTGGAGCAATAACTCCTGTGATAAATTCATTTATCTTAAGGACAGCATTAGAGGCTGGAGCGAATGCCGCTGAGAATGCTGTAATTGTAAGAGATTTTCTTATCGCTAATGCTGCCAATTTTGGTATAACCCCACCAGCTGCAGCCGCTAATGAAGACGCTACAAGAACATCACTTACTGCTGCTTGCAATAATCTTGGTATAGCACCACCAGCTGCGGCTGCTGACGGTACTGCAATGTTATGACGCAATTAGCGTAAAATATATACGTTACAATGAGGGTTATACTAAGAGAAAGACACTTGCAGCAGGATCACGTCAAAGTACAATGATGCTGCCGTTAAGTACAATATTTGGCTTTTGCAGGGACTATAAGAAAGTATTTCGTGGAGTTAAACATACTCTTATTTTAGATCGATCAGAACAAAACGACTGCCTGTTTAGGTCAGGTGGGGTTGATGTACAATTTGTCATAAACAAACTTGCGCTGTGGATGTCAAGAATAACTCCGTCTGTCACTAAAATGGCGGAATTAAATAATATGCTGGAAAAACACACAAACAGAATTTATTTTCAGCAACATAGAATATATCAAACAGCAGTTCCGAATACCACCGACTACACATGGCGAGTCACAACGACACCAAGTGAACAAAGGCCACGGCAATTATTTGTTGTATTTCAGAGACAAGCTCGACCTAACAACCAACAACAAAATGATGCGATATTTGATAATGCTGATGTTAGACGAATATACGCTAGAATAAATTCAAAACAATATCCAGAACGAGCGATAGAATGCAATTTTGCAGATGACGCTAATAAAAATGTTACTCGACCGTACATGTATTTACTCGATGCAGTGCAAAAATATCAAGATGTTGGAGATGGATCTCAGATATCAGTAGAGGAATTTCGTACACTTTAACCGACATTTTATTTTGATGTTAGTAAACATAGCGAGCGAGCTGTAGACAGCACAGCTGATATTGAAATTACTTGGACACTAGGAGCAGCTCCAGCAGCGCCGTTAAACATGTTTGCGTTAGTAATAAGCGATAGATTTGTTACAGTTGACTCTGTCGGAGGTAAAATGACAGTCCAAGTTTAACGTGGTTTGCACTTTACTCAAAGTTCGAAGAACTTCAAGTTTAATCTGTAATCGTTATATAAGATGACAAAATATATTGTAAAAGAAATACATTTGACTGATGGTCAAGTTAAAAAATTAGCAGCTGCTGTTGCAAAACGGAGGCAGGTTTCATTAAAGGTTAACACTAACGCAGCGGGTACTTTAACAAAATTAATGTTAACCAAAAAACAAGTAAATAAAAACGATCGCAAAAAAACATTTTGTTTTAAATTTAAGCGCTGCACAAATAACTGCGATGGCAAAACATGGCGGCTTCTTCGGTCCGGCATTATCTGTAATGGCTAGAACATTACTACCTAAAATTTTGCCAGTGTTAGGTACATTAGGATTAGCAGCAGCGTCTGGAGCAGTATCTGGCGCAACGAAAAAGGCAGTTAAAGGTAGTGGTATTGTCCGCGGCAGTGGTATAAAGAAAATTTTCGTATGAATATCGATTGTAACAATTTTCTAGTTTAATGTTTCGTATGAATGTCGATGGTAACAATTTTATGTGATTGATAAATATAATGCCTAAAAGAAAGACAACGACGAAAAGAAAGACACGACAGCGAAAAGGGTGATTTATTCCAATAGCCCCGTTGCTAGCGGGATTGGCAGGAAGTCTATTGCCAAATCTGTTAGGAGTAGGACGAGGACTAATGTTGCCAGGAACAAGGAGATAAAATCTGCGTTAAGTTATTTTGATATACTTGAGAAACTAAAAAAAGTAAAAAATTTCCACGGAGTTTATTCCAAAGATGAACTTATGGCGATTCCACCACAAGCGACATCGTGCGTTATAAATATACAAGATTTTAATGACGGATCTGGCACACACTGGGTAGCTGTCAACGATAACAATTATTTTGACTCGTTCGGAATTCCACCAAGTGATGCAGTAAAAAAGTATATGAGCAGAATGCAAGAAATAAAGTCTCCAGAGACAAAGTCTCTTGCGAAAATAATAAATTATTCGTCTAATTAAATTCAACCAGTTGGAACTTCCGCTTGTGGATATTATTGTGTAATGTTCATCAAACAAATGACCAAAACTCCAGATTTTTTAAAGTTTATTTTGCAATTTGACAAACAACCTTCTCACGCTAATGATGAGATTGCATTTAATTTTTGTAAAGCTACCTAAAGCTTGCAATTAATTTTATCTAAATTACAAATATAACAATGTCAACTTGTTGTCTTAAATGTAAAACTAAAACAGAAAATAAAGATGAAAAAACAGAAAAAACAAAAAAATAATAGAATAATGCTGAAAAGTATTTGTGCAATCTGTGGGAGAAAAAAAAGTATGTTTTTACCGAAAACAAGCGGAGCGGATTACCCTCCTGATGTTGTCAGGGAGATTATTTTAGTAGACGACTAAATAAATAATGACATGCCAATGCGATTGTGATAGAGATATATGCCTCGAGCAAAATAAAATTGTTACATATTGTCAGAAATGCAACAACAGAGAAATAATTGGAACAGGTATAGATATACATAAATTAATTGGCAAACTGCCGAGACCAAAAGGCGGTTGGACATTGCCAGGCCATAAATATACTGGACCTTATAATCCTCTTGATAAACAACTTGACGAAAACGATAATCCGCTGCCAGGACAAGAACCTTACAATCAAGTTGATGCAATAGCAATGCGCCATGATATCTGCTATAGAGATATTGAACTTCCAGACAGCGATCAAAATAAACACAGCTGCGATAAAGTAATGTTAGACGAACTTCGTGAAATGAAACCTGTAAATATACGAGAACGTGTTGACCGAAGGCTGGTCCAGGGTTTTATTGGAGCAAAATATAAACTTGGACTCGGAAAAGAATTATATGATGATCTTGCCGTAGAGCTACACAGACCTAAAAAAAAAGTTTCCGCGACGTAAAGTTGTCGCAAATGCCGTTGATGATATCTGGGCGATAGATTTAGTTGATATGTCAAATCTAGCTCAATATAACGTTGGTGCCGATGGCGCTCCAAAAAGATATCTTTTCAATGTTGTAGATGTTTTTAGCAAATACGCGTTTAGTATACCCGTTTCGGATAAAACAGGGAAATCGATGACTGATGCGCTAAAACAAATAATAACAACTACAGAAAGAAAACCAAACAGAATCTGGACTGATCATGGAGCAGAGTTTTTTAATAAAAAGTTCGAGCAGTTTTTAGAGCAAAATAACATTAAAAAATATGTTACTGGAAATGAGGGGAAAAGCGTCATCGTTGAGCGATTTAATCGCACGCTCAACGTAAAAATTCATAAGTATTTGACAGCTAAAAATACGAATAAATATATTGACAATTTACAGAAAATTGTTGACGAATATAATAACACAAAACACCGAACGATTAAAATGTCGCCAAACGACGCGATTGCAAATCCAATATTAGCGAACGAAAACATGTACCGGAGACACAAATTTAAAGTTGGTGATAAAGTTAGAATTTCTTTGAGGAAAAAAAAACATTTGAAAAAGGTTATACTCATAACTGGAGCGAAGAAGTATTTGTTGTTGATAAAGTACTTTTAACAATACCAGTTACATACTCGTTGAAAGATTTATTAGGTGAGCCTATATGAGCAAGAATTTCAGAAAACAGAACAAGATGTATTTGTTATTGAAAAAGTTATTAAAAAGCGTGGCAACAAACGTTTAGTCAAATGGCGTGGATATGGCGATAAATTTAATAGTTGGGTACCAACTAAGTCGATTTTATCGACTGCGATATCATCGACTGCGATAGAATAATATTATTATAAATTTCCTCATATTTTATTAATACTGATTTACATTTTACTGGTTTGCATAAAGAAATTAAATGTAATTTTCTCCCATCATCAGCTGGCATTAAATTAAATATTTTAACAAAAATAAAATCGTATTTTATATTTCTTTGTTGTCCAGGTATTTTTACGTTTAAAAATGGCTTTATAAGCTGCCAAAATATTTGATGCTCGGCAACAGTAAAATTAAATTTTATTATTTTTTTTAGCAATATGGTACTTAACATCATATCGCCCAGTTGTTGGTCTGCTTAAATTTGTTTTTACTAACAACAACATCATCTTCGTCGTCGTCAAAATTATACAAAATATCTTTTTCAGTATAACCAGCAAATCTATCATTGGTAATATTTTCTAATGTAACATTTGAAACTGAAACAAAATCTCCCGAATATAGCTCAGCCAGTCTCTCAATTAAGTTCATTATTATAATAATCTTTTATCTAATTAATAGATAATAAGATGTTCGGAGAAATAAAATATCATCAGCGAGTTAATATACTAAATAACAAAGAACTAGCTGAGGCAATTCGAGCTTGTTTGTTGGGACATAATTTTTATTTTGTTGATGTTATGATAACATTAGGTGATTCTGACAAATTTTTATTAACAGCAGCGGACAAAATGAAACTTGATACAAATAAAATAATGACATTACGATTTAATCGCGATGATGTCATGGAATTTAGTCATAATTATCTTTCTCGGAATGATATAGAAAATATTATTAGTTATCGTATCTAAAGATAAATCTATCAAATGTTAGCATCGACGTTGCTGATTTAGTTTTGCCATCAGCGACAAATTTTATTGCACGTGCATTAATTTTATGATATTTTGCTGCAGATGTTATTGATTTAAATTTTATTTCTTCTCCAGTTTCAAGATTTATTGAAATTATTTGTTTGGTTGGATTTTTAAAATTATTACCATCAAAACCATCTCCACGTCTTGTGTTTTCTTTTGGCGTCACCAAATCTAAATTTTCTAGACGATTATCTGTTTTAATTTTATTTATATGGTCGATAACTAAACTATTAGGTATTACTCCGTTAAAAGTTTCATAAACAAACCTATGTGCCATATAACAAACAAAATTAGTTTTTGCTCCACGCACCATCACATGTAAATAACCATCTTTATCTAAATTTCCAATAACTTTTTTTGTTCTTATATGTCTAATAATTCCTCGATCATTTGCCTCATATAGATCAAATCCTGGGTGAGGTTGAAATTCATTTTCTAATCCTAAATTTTCAATATTATCATCAGCAATTGCATCATTTGCTCTGTATACTCGTTGTCCTTCTGGAATATTGCCGCAAAATAAAGTATAAATAAAATCTTTTCTAAACATTTCAATTCTTTCTGTATCATCGCCTTTTACTGAAATTAACATGCCAGCTGGTGTTGGTATGCTAATAGATTTTTTAGATGCTATATTGATAACAGAACCAAGTGCATTTGCAGCATATAAGTTGTATTTCATATGTACATGATAAGTTTCTTGCTCTTCCGCTGTCATTCTGTTATATCTCAAAATTTCTGTCATTATACTATAAGGTTTTTCATATCTCTAATTAGAAAAAATTCAATTAAATATAAAATATTATTATATATATAATGTTAAAATTGCGAGATATTGCTAAAAAGAGCATTATCAAATCAGAAAAAATTGCTTCAGCATTTTCAGGTTATGACAATAGTTACAAACTTGATGATCAAAATGTTTTAGCAAATTTTAGCTCCACAAATTTATTTCATCTTTTACAACCTGTTATAGCTCGAGAACTTGCGGCTCAGGAAAGTATCAAACTTATAGTCCAATATCATACGATTTTATCAAAGTTACACGCAGCTGAGGATGTACTAGATATAATTTTTGAAACAAAAAGTTTTGACAGCGAAATTTCGGAACCATATTTAACAGCAAAATCGAGAAAAATATTAACTGGAACAAACATTGCCATGGTTACCGATGAAATACATCAAGAAATAAACAAAAAATTAGAAGAATTTACTTCATCAGGATCAGGTTGGAAATTTGAAATGATAAAAGAAGTTTTATTTCACACAGCAAAATATAACGTACTTCGCGGCAGCGGCGCTAATAGCGCTGGCTACGTCGATCTCCCTCAAAAAAATTAAAAACAAAAAATGCTGTATAAATGTCAAAAACGATGACGACAAATGTTTTCAGTGGTCTATTCTTTCTGCGATGTTTCCAAAAGAACAAAATGCTGATCGCGTTAACAAGTATTTTCCACACGAGGACGAACTAAATTTTTTAGGAATAACTTTTCCAGTAGCAGAAAATCATATACCAAAGTTTGAAAAACAAAACAATATCTCAGTAAATGTTTTCGGACTAGATGAGAAAGAAAAAGTTTACCCGAGATATATCTCAGAAAATGCTGCGCAAAATACAATAAATTTATTATTTTATCGGGGATATTATTGTTGGATAAAAAACTTTAACGGATTAGTTGGCAGACAGTACAGTAAAAATAAAAATAAAAAATATTTCTGCTATAGATGTTTGCACGGTTTTTCTAGCGATGGAAGACTGCAGAAGCATCTCAAATACTGTGTCAATGTTCAAAGAATAAGTATGCCTAGCGAAAAAGAAAAAATATTAAAATTTAAAAATTATGATCATAAACTGAATATTCCTTTTGTTATTTACGCTGATTTCGAGTGTCTACTCGTTCCTGTGGTTGGAGCTGAAAATAATCCGAAAAAATCCAGTACTAGAGAAATACAACAACATATTCCTTGCGGAGTAGCTTATAAAGTAGTTTGTTGCGCTAACGATAAATTTTCAACTCCGATAAAGTTATATAGAGGTGAAAATCCAGCCGTGTGGTTACTAAAAAATTTAATAGACGAAGTTAATTAAATTTCTAACAGATTACTTAAAACAGCTCCAATGAGAATAACGTCTAAACAGCAACTCGATTTCGATAAAGCAGTTAATTGTCATATTTGTGAAAAGTTAGTGGACGATTCCGAGGTGCGAGATCATTGTCATTTGACCGGCCAATATCGTGGAGCAGCTCATAACAGTTGCAATTTAAAATTTCATGCTCCAGATTTTATTCCTGTAGTTTTACATAACTTTCGTGGCTATGACAGTCATATCATTGTAGAAGCTTTTGGTGATGAAAATATTAAAGCTAAACTAAAATTAAATAACGTAATAAAATGTATTCCAAATAATTTTGAAAAGTATATGTCGGTGACGCTCGGCAAATTACGCTTTATTGACAGTCTGCAATTTACATTAGTATCATTAGAAGATCTTGTAGAAAATGCTGTAAAAGCTGGTAGCAGTTTTGATAATCTGCGAAGTTGTTTTGGTGATAAATTTAATCTGCTGACAAGAAAAGGTATATTTCCGTAAGAGTATCTCGACGATTGGAGCAGATTTAATGAAACTTCTCTGCCTGACAAAGATAAATTTTACTCGCAACTCAAAAACGAAAATATCACAGATGACGAATACAAATACGCACAAGATATTTGGAATAAATTTAGTTGTAAAACATTTGGTAATTATCATGATCTATATTTGAAAACAGATGTATTATTGCTAGCAGATGTTTTTGAGAGTTTTCGTCAGGTTAGTCATACAAATTATGGATTAGATCCCTGTTGGTATTATTTTGCTCCCGGGCTGTCTTGGGGCGCTCTACTAAAAACAAGCAAAATAGAACTAGATCTCCTGACAGATGTCGATATGTTTAACTTTATTGAAAAAGGTATCAGAGGCGGAATTAGCGTTATAACAAAGAAATATGCAGCCGCTAATAACAAATATCTGAAAAATCATGATAAAAATCTTCCGTCGAGTTACATCATTTATCTAGATTGTGTGAGTTTGTATGGCTGGGCCATGTCAGAGCCAATGCCTTGCGGTGGGTTTCATTGGATAACCCCAGATCAATTTCTTAAAGAAACTGAAAAAGATTTACCTAGAAAAATTAATGTCGATTTTTCAGATATCTCATATTTTGTTGAAGTTGATCTAGATTATCCTAGTTCGCTACATGATCTACATAACGACTACCCATTTTGCGCAGAGTCAATGATGATTAATTATAGTTTATTATCGCCTGAACTACGAGCAACTACAACAGCAAAAAATTCGATTGTTAATAAGTTAGTTCCAAATTTGTTAGATAAAAGAAATTACGTTATGCATTACAAAAATTTAAAACAAGCAGTAGATGCTGGACTAATTCTGAGAAAGGTTCACCGCGTGCTAAAGTTTAATCAGTCGAAGTGGATGGCAAATTATATTGATCTAAATACGAAACGTCGTGCTGTGGCTAAGACCGACTTTGAGAAAAGCTTTTTCAAGTTGATGAACAACTCGGTGTTCGGTAAGACGACGGAAAATATTCGGAAGAGGGTCTCTATAGAAATTGTCAATGATATAAGTCGCAGAAATAAATTAGTTAATGATGATGGTTTTGTTAGTATGAAAATATTTAATGAAAATCTTGTTGCAATACAACGACGAAAGACAAATTTAAAGTTAAATAAACCGATTTATGTTGGTGCAGCTGTACTTGATATATCGAAGTGGCTGATGTATGATTTTCACTACAATTTTGCCAAAAAGCAATGGCCAGATTTGGAGTTGCTATTTACTGATACGGACTCGCTAGTTTATAATATAAAATGTGAAGATGTCTATATGGATATTTACAATAATAAGAATCTGTTTGATTTATCAGATTATCCAGCATATAGTGGATTTCAAGATAATTCGAATAAAAAAGTTATTGGTAAAATGAAAGATGAATTTATGTTTGTGCCGGTGAGAGAGTTTGTTGGATTAAGAAGCAAAATGTATGCTGTTATATTAGATGACAATAAACTTACAAAGAAAGCTAAAGGTATTCCTCGAGGATATGTGAAAAAGATGATGAATTTTGACGATTTTAAAGCAGCGCTAAACAATAGCGTCAGTTTTATCAAAACTAATGTCATAAGAACAAACCATCATAAACTTGAAACCGATACGATCATAAAACGTGGACTAAGTAATTTTGATGATAAAAGATATTGCAGTGACGGAATTAACACACTAGCGCTTGGACATCATACAATTAATTTTGTCTAAACATTAGAAATAATGTTTGAAAATTTAACATTAGCGGATGGAGTTAATAGCAAAATAAAAAAATAATGGTTAATAACCAACAATTATCATTTGAATTTAACCATGAAATTTCAGGTATTTGTTTTAGTAAATCTGACAGAATCAAACTCTCCCTTATCAAATCAGATGACAGCAAATACTTTAGTTATCTCGAATGTTTACGAGACGAGCTTGCATTAAAATATAACAATTTACATAATCCAATAAGCCAATGCCAGTATACAAAAATCAACATAGACCTAGATAGGTCGAAGGTTTACGTAAAAGGTAGTAAGTATCTTCTCAGTAAGATAGCGATGAAAGAATTATTTGAATGTCGTCGTAAAGTATCTGGTAGAATTAAATTTTATCTATATAATCATGATAGCACGCTTTACCTAATATCAAACGTTGAAACAATATGTGTTGGCCAAGAAATATAATTCTGTATACCATATCTGATTTTAAAGAGGGAGATAATACTGTTCCAATCAAATATAGCATATATATATCGTTTCGTATTCTTTTGCTAAAGAAATATAATAGATTTTGTAAATCTGATAGTATTTTAAGACCTATAAATCCTGGTATC
>JAECUM010032240.1:0-20569 GCA_016617855.1 Megalonaias nervosa
ATGTATGTATGTATGTATGTATGTATGTATGTATGTATGTATGTATGTATGCATGCATGCATGGATGAATGGCTGACTGAGAGACTGACTGACTTTATTTCCTCTTCAATAGAGATTTCATCAGATTAATCAAATTCAGGATAAAATACGATCATGAAATACAACAGAAAATTGACAAAAATTAAACAGTAGTACTATTTTCTATGTTATAAGTTTTGTAACAGAATCTTCTAGAACGGAATTTTCTGTTAATTAATAATTGTTTTTAGAAAATGCTAGTTGTAAAATAGGTCAAATACAGGGCTTTATAATCTTGTTTATCTAGGAATTATTCATTCATGCTGTGAGATCTTGAATAAGATCCAGTCTTATTGATGTGTTCAGTATTTGATTTGGGCTAGAATTATTTATTGGATTATTATTCTCTGGAATTGCAAAGTGCCCAATACTATTCTTGCATAGAAACATTAACTTGAAACTAAAGTGAATTCAAACAAGGAAGAATAGAATTATATTCCTTATATTTTGAACTATTTGGGATTCAATTCGCAATAGTCTATTTTTTTTAAAATTTCGATTTGTATTCTAGCGAAATAATTTTTTTTTTTTTTTGAATTTTACAAAACTGTTTGTTTTCGCTCTTTTCTTTTACTTTCTTTTAGACTATAACTTCGTTATAGTGTGTGTGTGTGTGTGTGTGTGTGTGTGTGTGTGTGTGTGGATAGATGGATGGTTTGATATATGTTCATAATAGATTCAGACAGTCCAAAATATGTTTTACTCTTTTACGCCACAATAAAAGTCCTCCACCACTTTGAACACAATTAAGTTGCAACATGTTTTGGCTAGCATTTTGTAAAAGTGATACCTCATTTATTCCTATGTAAATGTACGCATATGACTTGAACACTTCTTATCCAGAAAGAAATTAACAGTACTTTGACAAATGTATCCATCTGCTGTCAGTTTCTAAGTGATGGAATTAAATTAATTTGGTTCAGTTTAAATTGAGGAATATGAGTTTGGAATTCAAATGCATGATGCTTTTATCACCCAGACTTTATTCAATTACAATTAAAGTGTATCATGTAACAAAAGCTTTGTTGTTGTTGTTGTTGTAGGGTTTAACGCCATTTTTCAGCTCACGATAGGCTATATATGGCGGCCAGTATAAATGGTGGAGAAAGAACCCGGGAAAACCCCGGAAAGAACCACCGACCCACGAGAAGATACCAGTAAGCTTTCTCACATACCTACATTGGCTGAGCCCGAGACTCGAACCTACGCAGACAGAGGTGAGATGGCAATAATCCGTAACGGTGAGCGCTATAGACCACTCGGCCACTCGGAGCCCCTACAGAAGCATTGCTTTCATTACAATTAATAGTATATCAGGTAAAAAGCAACTGCCTCCATTACAATATGTAGTGTATCATGCAAATGAACACATGTCCCATATAATTTGCAGTGTATCATGCAAACAAGACCCTGCTTTCATTCAAAGTAGTAGTGTATCATGTAACAAGACACTGCTTTCAGCAAACTACACGAGTGTTTATTTTATATTATGAAGCCAAACACTAAGAAACCATATATGTGTCTCGGTCCACTGTTTATATATATATATATATATATATATATATATATATATATATATATATATATATATATATATTGTAACTCCTGGTACATGATTTTATTTAATATTTGTGATTTTTATTCAATAGTTGTAAGCTGTATAGAATATCTTTTTATTATAAACTTGTGTACGTGACCTGGCTCTTTTAAGAACACAAATTGCATAGGATCTATAAATAGATGTTAATGTATCTTTCGACAATTACTAATAATAATCTTAATAATAAGACTTTAAATGGCGCCTTTGGCGTAATTTCTCAGTGACTGATGGGATCTCGATGTTTCGAGAATAAATCTGTAACTTCCCATCGGTATCGTTTGGTCACGTGAATAGGCCCAATCCTAGGTCACGTGTATAGGTCCAAGTCGATTCAAAATGAGTAGTGTATTCTGTCACGTGGGGTCTATTGCGAGATACAGTCGCTAAACGGTGTATAAAAAGAGAAAATTAAGCATTCAGATTCATTCCGAATTTTGGAGTATTTCACACTTATTGTATTCCTGTTGTAAGTCTGCAGACGTGTTTTGTACTGTAATTAAATATTATTCGTGACGAAAAACATTTGTTTGGACTGTCCAATGGAAATAGAAAGAACTCATAATTTGAACTATAATATTATTCAGGAACTGTTATCAATTATTCGAAGAAATTCTGGACAACGCCATCTTGACAACGTCGCTGTTCTTGAACGACTAGTACATTTCCGGTATTAAAATTTATAAGGAATTTTTCACTCATTTAGACCGTACCGGTCGCCTAGTAGTTAGAGCTTTCGCTTCGGATGCGGGAGATCGCGTGTTCGATCCCCGGCCTAGTTATACCAAAGACTTATAAAAACGGTACTAACAGCTGCCTCGCAATAAATGCAATAAACTGACAACGAACAGTGCAAAACTAGTATCTTACTAGCCTGAGCGCTCTCGACTCTTAATGAGTCTTTTTCGAAGACATATACAAAACATGGACAAGACAAACAAATAAAACATAAAAACCGTAAAACAGCATTTTGTTATGGTCTTTTGTGTAGATGAGGTAGTAATAACACGATCTGGCAGTCATGCTGACGATCATATCTGCAGATGTTTCACTGAGTAACAAATAAACATCACACGTTTTTTTTTAGTGAAAGCACCAGGTACATACCACCATCCTTTCAAGACGACATGTGCCAACGCGATTTTCAAGACAACCACAGTGGCTGCTTTATTGAATATCCGAATGGCACCATTTGGATATCATTTGAGGTCTTGTAGTGCAAAACCAATATGATCAGGAGCATCCAATCAATATAATTATATGTCGTGAGTAAATGATACAATTGTCAAGACTGAATTCATGGATGCCACACTGGATGGCCGATCTGCCAGACACTTTCAGGACTGAGCAGACTGCATACGAAATATCTTTTAGTGAAAGTTCCATGTCAATATGACCATATCTCCAGGAAAAGTTGCAATAACACTACTGGTATGATAGTCACTGTGACAGATGTATAAATTGTTCAAAGGGTGCTATCTTCATTTAGGACCAACTTCATAGGAAGACAGTGCAAACTTTGCGTCAATACAACCACCCATCAATGAAAAATAGCGACAACACTATTTTATGATGGCCACAGTAGCAGAAATAATGGATGCCGGATAGAAACCATTTTGCATTTAGAACTAATTAGACATCATAATTAATCTTTTAGATGACATTCCAAGTCGATATGATAATGTGTTCAGGAGAAGTAAAGATAAGCATTAAAACAAGGTAAATGCTGTGCCGAGAATATTAGATAACAAATTGACACTATTTCATCTTGGACCAACTATACGTCATAAGAAGTCTTTTTTTTTGTGGAAACCCAATTTCAATCCTATTATAAATTAATGAATAGTAGCTACAGGCTATTCAAAATGGCCGAAACAGAGGCCATATCTGATGTAAGATCAGCAACATATTTATTGAGGACCACACATACATCAAAAGAAATTATCTCATGAACAACCTATGCCATCATTAATATCTGTTCAGACAAGATGGCTATATGATTTCGAAGGAGCGTGCAGCAGTAGTTTGGAAGTGTACATAAAGTGCAATCGAACTGTTAATGGCAACACAATTGAATGGTTGTATGAAATCAGATTGTCGATGACAACAATATTGAATGGCTGTGGGCAGTAAAACTGTTAAGAACGACATTATTGAATGGCTGTAGGAAATCAGACTGTTAAATGAATGACTACATTATTAAATGGCTATATGCAATCAGTCCGTTAATGACTATATTATTGAATGGCTGTAGGCAATCAAACTGTCAATGATGTCATTGTAAGGAATGGATGTGGGCAATCAAACTGTTAATGACAACATTATTGAATGACTATGCAATCAAATTATTAATGACGTCATTGTAATGAATGCATGTAGGCAAACTATTAATGACGTCATTGTAATGAATGGATGTAGGCAATCAGACTATTAATGACAACAATATTGAATGACTATGCAATCAAGCTATTAATGACGCCATTG
This sequence comes from Megalonaias nervosa, assembly GCA_016617855.1. Classification (NCBI taxonomy): domain Eukaryota; kingdom Metazoa; phylum Mollusca; class Bivalvia; order Unionida; family Unionidae; genus Megalonaias; species Megalonaias nervosa. The sequence continues at coordinate 4,160 of JAECUM010032240.1, forward strand.
TAATGAATGGATATAGGAAATCAAACTGTTAATGACAACATACTTGAATGGCTTGATACATGAGCAAATCAGGCTTAAGGGCAGAGCATATAAACATGCTGTCAAATTCAAAACATTACAAAATATTTGAAGGTTTATAACTTTCTTACCTTCAGTTCCTTTCATGATATCCTAAAACTTAATGATGTTAAAAAGTTATAGGTATTACATTTAGGGTAAGACTAGTCTTGTGCCTGGAGTCCTGGTATAACTGAAATGTAATGATGTTAGAAAGTTCTATGCATTATATTTAGGGTAAGACCAATTCTGTGCCTGGAGTCCTGGTATGACTGAAATGTAATGATGTTAGAAAGTTCTATGCATTATATTTAGGGTAAGACCTATTTTGTGGCTGGAGTCCTGGTATAACTGAAATGTAATGATGTTAGAAAGTCCTATGCATTATATTTAGGGTAAGACCAATTTTGTGCCTGGAGTTCTGGTATAACTGAAATGTAATGATGTTAGAAAGTTCTATGCATTATATTTAGGGTAAGACCAATTTTGTGCCTGGAGTTCTGGTATAACTGAAATGTAATGATGTTAGAAAGTTCTATGCATTATATTTAGGGTAAGATCTATCTTGTGCCTGGAGTCCTGGTATAACAGAAATGTGTTGATGTTAGAAAGTTCTATGCATTATATTTAGGTTAAGATCTATCTTGTGCCTGGAGTCCTGGTATAACAAAATTGTGATGATGTTAGAAAGTTCTATGCATTATATTTAGGTTAAGATCTATCTTGTGCCTGGAGTCCTGGTATAACAAAAATGTAATGATGTTAGAAAGTTCTATGCATTATATTTAGGTTAAGATCTATCTTGTGCCTGGAGTCCTGGTATAACAAAAATGTAATGATGTTAGAAAGTTCTATGCATTATATTTAGGTTAAGATCTATCTTGTGCCTGGAGTCCTGGTATAACAAAAATGTAATGATGTTAGAAAGTTCTATGCATTATATTTAGGTTAAGATCTATCTTGTGCCTGGAGTCCTGGTATAACAAAAATGTAATGATGTTAGAAAGTTCTATGCATTATATTTAGGGTAAGACCTATCTTGTGCCTGGAGTCCTGGTATAACTGAAATGTAATGATGTTAAAGAGTTTTCGGTCACACAAATCATGTGACTGGGTTCCTTGTTCTGATATAAATGTAATAATGCTGATGAGTTCTATATATTATATTAAGGGTTCAAACAATCTTGTGCCTGGAGTCCTGGAACTAACTGAAAACATGATGTTTACAATTCACTGTTATAATCTCGTGCATGTAGTCTTCTAACTGAAAACATGATGCTTACAATTCACTGTTACCAGGAAGTCCAATCTCGTGCATGTAGTCTTCTAACGGAAAATATGATGCTTACAATTCACTGTTATCAGGTAATCCAATCTCGTGCATGTAGTCTTCTAACTGCAAACATGATGCTTACAATTCACTGTTATCAGGTAGTCCAATCTGGTGCATATAGTCTTCTAACTGAAAACATGATGCTTACAATTCACTGTTATCAGGTAGTCCAATCTCGTGCATGTAGTCTTCTAACGGAAAATATGATGCTTACAATTCACTGTTATCAGGTAGTCCAATCTCGTGCATGTAGTCTTCTAACTGCAAACATGATGCTTACAATTCACTGTTATCAGGTAGTCCAATCTCGTGCATGTAGTCTTCTAACTGAAAACATGATCCCTACAATTCACTTGTATCAGGAAGTCCTATCTTGTGCATGGAGTCCTGGAACTAATTTAATACTGGATGCCTACAATTCACTTGTATCAGGAAGTCCTATCTTGAGCATGGAGTTCTGGAACTAATTGAATACTGGATGGCTACAATTCGCTGGTATCAGAAATTCAAATCTTGTGCCTGGAGTCCTGGAACAAGTGAATGCTGGATGCATAACATTCCCTGGTATCAGGTAGTCCAGTTGTGTGCAATTAGTCCTGGATCTAACTGAATGATGCATGCCTACCATACACTGATATCAGATAGACCAAAATGCTACTATATTTTCTCTGCATTCACTTCGTGTTACTCAGCAGACGAGTGCTCTTTAACAATCCACATTGTTATGACAGTGATGATTGACTTTTAGGTATTATTTTGACTATATCCTATTTGCCCCATACTTCGAGGTGGTCTGTTGACTATATCCCATTTGCCCCATTCCTCCAGGTAGTCTGTTGGCTATCTCCCTTTTGGCCAATCCTCCAGGTATCTGTTGACTATATCCCTATGCCCCATACCTATAAGTAGACTGTTGACTATCTCCATTTTGCCCAGTTTCTCCCAGGTAATCTGTTGACTATCTCCTTTTCGCCCCATACCTGGAAGTAGTCTGCTGACTATCTCCATTTTGCCCCATATGTCCAGGTAGACTGTTGACAATATCCCTTTTGCCCCATACTTCCAAGTCGATACTGACTATCTCCCTTTTCCCCATGCTGGTGACGTAAACTTGATAACACCATAACCAATAGCTTTACAGACCTGATCAAGAGCAAAAATTGCATATTGGAATATACTGTGTGCCACATAGTTTCCTATGTTTCTTGTAAAGCCATCCAATTTGGTTTTAGCAGGATACAAAAATGGAAACAAAGCTAATGATGCTGAGTAAGAATATAAACTATTATATCTGACCTCTTCGTGAAATAAGTTGACTGACACATTGCTGAAAATTTAAATTAATGTAAGGAAACTTAGATTTAATTTTTAAATTGTAAAACTTGTTTTATAAATATTAAAATTGTATTACTATTAAATTTTCTGAAGTATGGAGCAAAACTGTATGAATTTGTAGCTCGGAATAATAAGTATCTGTCCCAATGAAAGAGACCCCACCACCACCACCACTTTAAATACAAACTTCCATACAGGCCTCAGATCAAACTTAATTTTCTTCTATTGTATGCATAATCGTTAAAGAGTAAGCCACGTTTACAATAACGGATAGAGCAGTATCGTCGCTTGCTACACATTAACCTTAGCTTACAAAATCATGCAAGGTTTCATCATATCGAGGTCGAATGGTTTATGTGCATTATTTATGTAAATAAACCGACTTAGACGGAAAAAACGTGTCGGCATGACCCAGAAAATCAGGAACATTTTATGTCCTACTGTTTTCAGTGAATAACAACGAAACGGAACTGTCTATACAATTCCACAAGTTTCCAAATTTCCTTTTCGTAATTCTTACAATAAGTACCTTCTCAGTTGGAGACAAATTGTGCAAATATGACCCAATTTATTCGGAATATATTCTTGGCTGTCGTCAACTTCAAGAGAGGGGAAAGTGGAATTGTGGTCTGAGGCTACCTAGTCGCCTTATTCGGATCGCAAACATGCAAGGGTAAATCTTATATCTTGGAAGCATGTTCTTAGATATTGCAGTGGTAAATCCCTGCTGACTTGTACAATGACATCTCTAGTATAATTGGATGCGGAGCTCTTTGGGGATTTGAACGGTTGTACGAGACAAGAAACGATGAGTGAATGAGTGGAATGCTAAAAACATTGCTGCCTTGGAATTATATCTCATAGTTCTCTCTAAGTATTGAAATAATTTGCAGTCTAAAATATCAGCTTTCCCCCATCCTGTCAATCGCTAGCGAGGAACATCTACAAACATACATCAGAGGTGTTTCTTCGTGTTTTCTTTAGGAGAATTACTTCTGCTTTTATTAAAGCCTAGCATCTTTTTCAGTAACTCCAGTTTCACAGTCTTTAATGTACCAGCATCGCGACTGAAAGGATGATAGTTCCAATCCCATCATCTGATTAGCCAGTGTCATCTTCCGTGGGCTAGATGCTTTGTTCAAATACGTCAGCACTAAGTGACTGACTTGTGTTTCTGCGCAAATAAACACCAGATTTGGGAAGCAGGTACGGTATGGTGATCCACGGAAAGTCGGAGTAGTAGGACTGCCAAAATCTTTTACTTGAAGCCACGAGTCCAGTCCTTACCTAAAGCATCCCTCAGTAGCAAGAACATGACGCTAGAGTCAGGATAATAATGCTATTAAAACTACGCATACAACATATCGTTGCCATATCGATCATAGATTCAGCACTTTTTTTCTCCTATCAGTCAGAGGAATCAAATTTGAAAGTGCTTCATTCTCGTCATTTGTTTCTGAAATTGGTTATTAACACCAGCTTAACTGATACTCGGACCCTACAGCATCTTCTATTATGCAGAAACTATTTCCGTTTTACATACGAATTAGTAGCTTATTGTTGACGGTTCAATTCATATTATCAACTCTATAAAGAACTGGCGTTTTCCAAACCAATGTCAAGCTAACGATAACATTCAGTGCCATCCTATTGACAGATTTGTGATGAACATTCACAAATTGACACTGTTCACATCCATGTTCGTTTAAAGAAAAACAATCTAATTTTTCCAGGAACACAATGCATCTTGCCAAATTATCCAATAAAACCCCAATCTGCTTTCGCAATACAATTTTTATTTTATTTGTTTTAATATATGTAGTCACATGTTCTTCTACCTCTACACAAGGTTTAACATACGGGGTATCACCTGAAATTGATTTACACCCATATCTTTATATATATTTGCTTACTGAAACACACTAAACACACAATTTGACTTATGCACACAAAGACGCATACATTCAAACATACTGGTTGCAAAGAAACTTGTACACTAACTCCAAGGTGTGAAAAAGTTGCCTTTGTTTTTCATGGTATTTTATCGTTGTTTTCTTGTGTTGTTTTTGTTTTTGGGTTTGATGGTAGGGGAATAGGCGTGATTGTGTGTTCGTTTGTAATATTGATTTCCTTTCAACAAAGAATGCAATGTTAATAAAATTGATAAACAGTTTTAAAAAGTAAATATGTTCAAACTCACACCCCAAAAGTCGACAATAGAGTCCATTTTTATCAACCTGGTCAATTTTGTTATTCTGCATATATTGTCATGGCTACGTATTTTTCCAACGCTTATTATGATAAAATGCCATTTTTGTTGTAGGTGATATTTGTGATATTAGGTGCCCTACCTGATCTGTATTACATATTTTCCAAGCAAAATTCAAACGTTAATAATCTCATAACTTTGTTATTTAATTTGAAATCGTTTGATTGTTTGTGTAATCAAAAAATGATCTGATATGTTTGTATCCACTCAACAAAATTAAGTAAATGGACAGTAACGATTAATATGTGGTCTTCATTCTTCTCATACTAACGTCAGTGACTCGCAGTAGAAGACGTGAAAACTATGTGAGATCAAACCAACATCTAGATCAGTACTAATAAGGCAAGAAAATAAGTTAGAACTACACTATCTATCTATTTCGTTGACGCGTATAGCGTTACCTGGAGTAACTTTATATTAAACATTGACTAATGGTAACTGCGTAAAAGGTACATCTCTGTATAGGTCGTTTGCAGCGAGATACCCATATTTAATTATGTGCACGGGTAGTTTACCCTTGATTTCTTGCACGTGTTTTATAGTATTTATAGGATGCATATACTATGTGCGGTCATAGTGATCCGAAGATCTTGTGAGGCCATTTTTGCAGTTTATTACAGTCATAGGGCTGGTAGTGTCGTAGCATAGCTGGCGGTATGGTATCATAGCTGGTAGTATACCAGCGTATCTAGCAGAAAATGCAAAATGAATGGCGGTTTAGCCTCATATGGCAACATAGTAACATTGATGGAAGCGTAACAGCTTAGTTGGCAACAGGAATACATTGAAGGAAGCGAAGCCTCATATTCTGCAACAGAGTAACGTTGATGGAAGCGAAACATCACAGATGACAATAGGGTAACATTGATGGAAGCGAAGTCTCATAGTTGGCAAGCCTCGTGTTGCCGTTTTTAATTATTATTATTTCATTGTTGCATTAGTATTTATGTTTGTGACTCGTACATCATCATCATAAATTTTGCTCATGCACGTACATTATGTTCGGTGTTTTCACTTGATTCGTATTCATTCGGTTTCTATCCTGCTACAAAGTTTCGGCAGGGATCAATATGACAATTTTTATATGGTAAAAGTGACAACGGCATTTACCTCCCTTGCGTTGCAGGTTTTTGTTTAGAAATTGACACTATCAATTCGGTATCATTCTTCCCGAACTATTGAAGAAATTTACATTGTATGTGATACTGGTCAAAAGTAATGGCATAGGCAACGAAAGACGGACATGTATACGCTTATCAATTTACATGTACATTTTATTTATTCTGGTCACCAAATGGCTTAGATCACATTAGCAAGATAAGAGGTAACCTAGAAAACTGAGTACCGAATACAAACAAAAGGTTTGTTTGCCACATTCACGCTTAAGGATTTGGAAGAGAATATTAAGTGCCAGTGAGAACCATCTACCGTGCAATAACTGAAGAGTCTAAAGTGAGTATACAGAGGGCTATGTAGAAAAAAGACAAAACTTTAAACATGTAATTTATCAACAGTAAATAAATAGAATGCACAACAACTTATAATTACTGATTATGAAATTCAATAGACTGGCTGGAAATGTTACATAATATGTGGATGTATAAAGACATCTTGTTCTGATCAAAGCTTTCTCGTCAGATTAGTTTGATGTCTAATGAGCCTTGTCCCGCTTTCCTAATATGGATACGTAAGAAGACATGGTATATATAGTTCAATGGCACGAAAGCATATGCGGTGTGAAGACAAAATATATTTATTCACTTCTTCAAAAGCAATATACTTTGATAATTAGCTATTGGATGGAAAACCTTCTTATATCAGGGACAGTAAATTCTTTACACATGGATGTAAGCTACAATTCAACACTTTGAATGGGACCTTACAGCCCTTTATAACATGTTTTTAGTTCATTTAAAACTCGTGTTTGTTTAGGCTCAACACTTCTAATGGGACCCAGTACACATTTACAGCACTTTAGGATTTCCTATACAACTGATCTATTTAATTTCCATCACGGCTCTTCTAATAGGACCAAATACAAATTTATGTCACTTTGGAGTTTCCTTTCCAACACTTGTTTGTTGTGCTATTCATCATGCTATAATGAAAGCCCTAATATGGTTTATGTAAGAACTAAAGTAGTCATAATAGTAGTATTAGTAGTACTTGTAGTAGCAGTTGTAGTAATAGTAGTAGTAGTTACAGTAATGGTAGTAGTAGTAATGGTATTGACAATCGCGATGGAGTCCTGAAGAACAGACCAACGTCATGTAAAAAAAAATAGATTTATCCACTAACTATCGTCAAGTTCTGTATTGTGTGGGTTTCCAAGGTTCCAGGCCAATAGTAATATACATAGTCCATTCGTCTTAAATCTTATCACAATGGCTGACAATTGTTTGAATAATTAGTCTGAAAAATACCCTGTGTGTAAAACCATTCCTGGCTGCAGTTATACATTATCATTTTCTTCTCTCTTTTCCTCTCAAAAACTATATATATATATATATATATATATATATATATATATATATATATATATATATATACACACAGACCCGGCTGGTTGCGTGTGCGAAGTGCGCGATGTACACAGGCGCCGCCGCCGAATAATATGTGTCAGCCCTTCTGAAAGGCGGCAAACAAAGGTTTGGAAATGCGCCAAACATTCATCGTACACACAAGAAAATCACCAAGCGCAGGGCCTATATATATATATATATATATATATATATATATATATATATATATATATATATATATATATATATATATAGATTTGTCGATTTTTAGAGAAATTCTCTAACCTGTATGATAATATTATTTGTATTAAATTATTAATTCTGCCTACTATTATCAAGCATTCTTCTATAGAATCCAGGGATAGCACTTTCTGTTCTGTTTGGTATATATTTATAATTCTTTGTAATAAAATATCCTATATACCTTGATTTCTTTCATAGGAATCTGGAACGACTGTATATATATGAGAATTAATTACTAGGTCGTCATGCGAGTGTGTCTGCTACACACGAGTTCATATAACACCGATTCAGTGCCATCATTTCTGGTGATGCGTGCTTAGTCGTGACGGGATATGGGCTGGTGTGTGCAGGTAAGGCGATAGGTGCCGTTTACTCGCGGACCTGGGTTCGAAACTCCGTAGAGTACGAATTCAAATTCTCTAACCTGTATGATAATATTATTTGTATTAAAATATATATATATATATATATATATATATATATATATATATATATATATAATATGTGGCTCAGGCACTAATCCCCGTCTTTCAATAACTAGAAGTAACAATTCATAAATGTCGATCAAACTTAAAATGTACTAATTTCAGATGACAGCCATTAGAATTGTACTATTTTTATGGATGCTTGCGGTTTTTCCAGTGAACCATGGACAACATATCCAACGTAAGCAATACAAAATGATACTTTTGTTATAACTGTGTCAACTTTCCAATAAATATCATGCAGTGGGAACAATAGCGAATGACAATTAAAATCGACTTTGTTGAACGTTTATGTCTTGCCTTACCAATGATGTTACAAGCAATATAACAACTGAGTGGCAACTGGAGTCATGATTTGACAAAAGTATGCGTAACATTTATTGTTTACTCTCATTAGCTAAGTAAATGATGTTTAACATTTCGTGCGAACGAACGTCTTGAATCTAATTATATGAGGCAAATGGAACTGGCAGTATTGAATATAAGTGGAGAAACGTTTTATAATAATTGGAAAACACACGAATCCAAATTTGCCAAGTTTCCAAGCATGTCTGAAACTTATGTATTTGTCTTTCTGTTCATTTAGGAAATAAATCCCGATTGATACAAAAAAAAATCATTGTTGTATTAGAGTGATAGAAATAAAACAATTATGTCTGTTTATATTCTTTTGAACTGTGGTCTTGATCATTTGCAATGCATGACTACACGGCTCATTCACATTTTACGGCGTGTACTCTTTTTCTTAGTGCACTTGAGAAAGCCTTGGAAAAGACTAAGCCTTCTGAAAACGTGCCATAGCACAAGGAAAGATTACGAATTCGAATGCAATATCTATAACTAAACATGTACAGTTGAAATGGGGCCTCTTATGTGCATGTTTTACTTTCCTAACGTACGAAATGGTTATCTCTTCTCTTCAGACTCATGCGAGGACATCTACAAAAATAACATACAGAGCCAAAATGGAGTGTACACAATCTACAACCGTAATAACCAACCTTACCAGGTTTACTGTGAATTCCACAAAGCATATGGCTACACCTTTGTTGCGACCAACACATCAGTAGCTGTCAATATGGACGACCTCCACACTAGTTCTGACCACGTATTGGTGAGATTTCTTCGTAACAACCACGCTCAGACTCAGACGAAAGTAGAACAACTTTCTACATTCAAGAGTAGATACCAACTATCACTCCAGTACTCCAAAAATGATGGGTATGCTACACCATTAAATGCAAACCTCGGACCGTATCTGTACCTTGGATTTCTTCCGGCGTCAGAAGCATCACACACGGGTGGGACTCAAGGCTACAGGTATCATTATATTTGTTAACATACCCAGTTCATTTATGGACTGATAGAAGACAACGAAACGTCTGCCTTCATTTTTCTTAGCTCTTATTGATAATCATTACATGAATCTCCAGTATTCTTTAGGAGATAGGAAATGTACGAAAGTGTCTTGAAATTTTCTTCATAAATGTACAATCTTGTGAAATTTGGGATGAACCTGATCATTTAAATTTAAGCCTGTTTTACTGCCCTATTTTCGGTTTTCTCGGTGCACGGAAGGAATATATCGGGATGCCATTTATTTAGATTAGTTCAAATCCCAATTTCATGAAAACTGCGACGGGTTATATTTCAAGACCATAAACTTTGGCTGTAGAGGCGTGTATACTGTTAACTGGCTTGATTGGAAGTATCTCTTCACTAACAGCATACAACAAGATCAAAGAAATGTCATAATTCGTAAGAATTTATTTTGTCAAAGTGATAATGACGGACTATGGAAACGCAACAGGTGCTTGATGCGTGGCACTTGGACAGTGTTGTTGTTAATGTCAGTAAGTCATGTATTATATTCGCCATACTATAATGAGATTATCAAGTATGTTCAGAAAATATAGAACGTACCTTTAATTACTATTTCAATTTGTGATTAATCAAAGAGGTCAAACAAAACATGTTCATCAGTGCATAAAAGTTTAAGCCGAGATCACCCGGCGGTTGCAACTGGGTCTTAAAAGTTGTGATCAAAAGACCGGAGAAAAAGGCACGGAGGTGGTGAGTGTGTATAATAAACTAGTTTGAAGAAGAGGTATGTTGCTCAAATTTTAGCAATAGGACCTCACCCTGATCATGACCTTTACCAGTGAATCAAGAACAGGTCCTGTTTAGCGGCACTCATACTGTCATAAAAGTATTTAGACCTTGCATTGTAACCGTTACAAGAAGAATGAGAAAGAAAATTATAAAATATCAAATCTTGCTGAAACAGAGAGGATATGATGTATACCTGTCCTGATTTGTGATTCATTAAAGGGCCAATGGTATAGATTACACATTCTCTAATTGTGACGGAATGCCGAATAGTTACCTTGCTTTCGTATTCAACCCGAACAACAGACCTCACAATGACTACCACAAAACCTGCTGTAATACTCCGCTGATGCATCAGATTGTAGATACATCAACGCCGGCGACATACAACATCCCGGAGTATTTCTACTCGTACTTTGAAATGCACATGGGAGGATGCGGTGGGTATGGTGTTCCAGAAGAATTTGTAAATACTAGAGGAGCCGCTCTGGGAATGCGCTTTGGTAATCTTTCTGTCTCTCTGTCTGCCTCTCTCTCTCTCTCTCTCTCTCTCTCTCTCTCTCTCTCTCTCTCTTTTATCCTGTTGCTATTTGCTGTCCATTTTTACACAACTGTGCTTTTTTCTTAGTCTCTATGTCCCATCAAAGTTAGAAACTTTGCCATGGCGCTTATGAAAATATAACATTTGCGTTTGGGTAACTATGGACTCTGTGGAATTTATCATTAGCGGTTGTGTCACGGTGGAGCCAATGGATTTTAATACTAGCGTAGGGTAACTGTGCGGTCTATGGGAAGGTAAAATTGACGTTTTGGTTATACTGAGGAATATGAGAACCAAACATTCGCATTCTGACCGTTATGATTGTTCATGGGAATTTAAAACAACGTTTGAGTCACTACGCTGTTTCTTTTTCTTTTTTTTAATTTAGCATTATATCGAGGACTGTATGGCACCCGAAGCAAATTTATTTGCAATTAGGGCGGTATAGTAACATATAGAACTTCAACTTGGTAAGATGGAGTAGTATGAAAGTGGAAATTTTGCACTTTTTGCTTACTGCATCCAGATTGACAACGGTCCATGGACACAAATCTACACTTAATCCATGCATGTTGACAACGGTCCATGGACACAAATCCACACACGGTCCATACACGTTGACAACGGACCATGGACAGAAATCCACACACGATCCATACACGTTGACAACGGTCCATGGACACAAATCCACACACGATCCATACATGTCGATCACTTTTAATTTTGACCGCAAGGGTGCACAAACCAAATCCAAAAACCAAACACAAAAACAAATCTAGACACCAAATCCACAAACACCGGAAACAAAACACAAACACAAACACATAAACCAAACCAAGCACAAACCCCAGATCCAAAATTATAAAAACTCAAATTCAAAAAACCAAACACAAACAGCGAAAGAAAAACAAATTTAAAATCCCGAAACCAAACACAATGCGCACAAAGAAATATGCTAGCAACGACAGGCAAAGATCCAATGCAGTACCTAAAGCAATACACTAGCAATGTCAGGCAAAAACACAATGTTAACAAAGTAATACACTAGCAATAGCAGGCAAAGACAATGTAATACACTAGCAATGGAAGACGAAGACAAAATGCGCAAAAAGGAATACACTAAAAATGACAGGCAAAGAAACAATGAAGCATACAAGGGAAAACACTAGCAACGGCAGACAAGGACACAAGGCAATACATTAGTGACAGCAGGCAAAGACACACAAAAAACCAATCCCAACACAAAAAACAAACAAACAAAAACAAACATAAACACCGAAGCAAACACAACCTAAAGCCATAGAAGCAAACAATGAAAAACCCACACGGTAGAAATACGGTAGCCTGTATATAGAACGTGGAAAACAAGGTAGCTCCAAAATGTGAGGCAAGCATACGAACCACAAATGTACTACAAAATACCACAACAGATACTTACGTCCCAACAATATATGTAACGTTCCAAAGTATGGGTCTTCGGGCGCGAACATCGGTAGTACTATATTTACTCCAAGAAAACGTTCACGAAAACAATCTGATATCTGACACGTATACGTTTTTGGATACCTTTGCCACAAAGATATTTTATGAACGAAATGCAGCGCAATTGTTTCCGATATACATGGTGCGATGTAGAAAACCATTGCCGCAAGCCTCAATATCGGCTAAAACGTGTGTAATTTACACACAGTTGGTCTTGGTAGCAACGGAGGTATAATATAATCAACAACAGAGCAGAGATTATCCGATACAAATAAACGAGCTCGATCTGCGGGAGTTGCAAATCAATCCAGATTCGAATACGAATGCAGTTACTGTATTTGTGGCAAAAGTGAATGTGTCCGAGATCCCCATGGAACAACTGCAGACGTATTTTGCAGACTTCGAACTACGACCAATCGCCAGTGGATATGGATTCTATTCCATCGTCTACACACGCGCTTTTTGTAGTGTTCTCGATGTACCGTGTCTTGTACAATACCTATTCCGCCAAGGGTTTTGAATGCAAACTTCGTATACGATGCAGCAGGCACAGTTCTGGACAATACAAACAGCGTTGGAGAACACACTTTTTTGAATATACTGCAAGCCCCCGAATGATACACATTACGATTCAAACTATACAACAAAATCGTTTCTAATTTCGAGGTCGAGGATATTCGCGAATCGTTCAGTGGCCATCTAGCAGACTACACCGACTGTCCAAAGATGCACTTGCGAGAAACGCTTTTGCACCTGGATATACAATCAGGAGGATGCACAGGTATAGAAGAAGCGTTGTATGCATGTAAACAAAATGTCGAGCTCGATTCTAAAACTGCAGATATCATTATCGGCGAAGTATTGCAATTGGTATCTCCTCACGACCAAAAACTATTTGCTGTACAGCCGCCATCTCAGCAGTGACAAATCCATTCAACGCGTTGTATTGTTGCATGGCGCTAGGCGATCAACCCAACGACACAATCTACATAGTCTGGTACGCGTATACATAAAGCAACCGTGTGTCGGGAATATGCATACGACCTTCAAAAGAGAATGTCGAAGAGGATAGAAACTGGGAACGGGTCGTGGTATGGGAAATGTCTGAGTTTGGATGTCGTTGATGTCCTTTCTGCCGAGCAGACATACCTCCAGGTGATGAAGACAGCATTTAGTTGTAACCACTGCGATGCTACACAAAAGACCAGGAAGCAAACACAGAGGTCCGCTTACAACATGCAGTACAAATTATACAATGCTCCAGATCCATCGATTCTCCGTCTATATTCCACATATATATCTTGGACTTGGTGTGTTCCAAAGAGCCCTGCTACTGATCTAGAGCAAGCAGTCTAGCCTCTAGAGGAAACTGCAACCGATCTATGTATTTTGTAGCTGTCTACAAAAGACAGAAACTACAGGTTGTTGAAGATTGCAGATGCAAGAACGTTGTAACTGTGGTGACATTAGACAGCAGAGAGATCTGCACAGTGCCGATTGCGACGAAAAGAGATAGAGGACATAGAAAATATCATGGATGTTCACAAAAAATACTAAACAGTGGCCAAACGTGCTCCAGAGATGGTCCAGGTTGCATTGTCGAACAAAGAAACAGAAAAACTCGAAACATCCTTCAAACAACCAAACAAGCTCCACTGCTAGGATTTCGACGCTAAAAGGACGATAGCACTGCTGCATCGAGAGCCGTTCTCGATGCACAAACGGACTGCATGTGGTCTATACACACAGTTTGGCCTACAAAGGGTCTAGAAGCCATCCTACACTTGTGCGAAAAGTTTTTCATAGAATACGAGGACAAAAGACATAGATCGTCGATCTTCTACTTGGTCCACTTGCACCCAACTAGGCGTGTCCTACAAGATATCAATGGTCCGTCATCATTCCACTACAACAACGGCAAGGTAAATATTTTGGAACAAAATACATATCTTAGAAGTACCAAACTAGCAGGAACGAGACAAGATATACAAAATTGTCGAAGCAATCGATGTAGCAATACAATGTGCGGGCTCGCTGGAATATGTTGGAGAAGTGCTGGGAATGCAAATGCTAAGCGTATAAGCACAACCAACCATAAATTGCTACAAGATTGTCAAAGTCGAAGAAGGGGAATACATATACTACAAATATGCAAAAACTGTATTTCCAGACATACTCCCCACCATTTTGTTTCTGCAATTGTGCAACAGCGATGGTGAGATGGCAGACGATCGGGAAATCGCCGTGTATGGCATCTACTTTCTCGAGCGCAAGTTGGAACGACTGGGCAATCTTGGTATATAACTAGCTCTTATCCCATGCAAACTGGGTGCAACACGTACAACACCTACAAAGAAGAAAGATCGAACTACTACACTGGTAGCGCAAACAGAGACAAAGGAAAGGTATGTCCAAGAGACTTGCAAAGATCGGATAATGTAAATCATCTCGCGCATACAAAATAAATAGGAAAAAGGCGCTCTGACCAGTCCAAATACAAGCGGCCAGTGCTGGGCAAACACGTCCCGCAATAAAATTGGAAGCAGTCCCTATTTTGGATCAGGATTTTTCGAGAACAATCCCACGTGCAATCCTTCGGGAGTTTTTAAAGGAATGTCTACAGACGCCTCAGACTTCGATGCTTTTCCCCAGTCCACCAAAGGAATAGGCAGTTAGGAAGCAGGTAGTTGGATAGAACAAATGCGAATTCGGTAACGGCCATTGTTTATATATCCTAGACAAATATACTGTTCTTTTGGCAAACCACGGATCCACCAAAACTAAATCCGCTTAGGTCTTTTTTCTAGTGTAACAGTCTATGTTTGAATTGTACTCAACAACAAGGTCGGTCGATATAGCGGGCAATATCAATGGTGCTATTGTGTGCAAGACACCAGTGCTACTGGTATTCCATATTGTTTCTTTCTAGCAATATTTTGCCATACTCGTAGACCAGTTCGACACAATTACCTGCATCCATGTGTAATTTTCTATAGCCAGCAGGCGATAGATCGCATTCGTCTTTTCCAACAGCTTTAGATACATGTTGCCAGAACACAAAATCTCTAACAACTTGTCCAAATGTGCAGCTGCTGGATGCATCCATTCTGGTGTACTACCGTCTAATTCTAATTTGGGTCGTTTTGCAAACATGGATTGTTATGAAGAATCCACAGTCAGTCGATTTTGGATACCATCTACCAACGGTCTTTTACTTGCTGCTGTTCTGCCACATACTTCCCCAGCTTGATCACACGATCCTCCAACGGGTCTTGCCGGTCTTGCATTTGTATTTTTTCTGCCGCATACTCTTTCAGCCTAGCCAAACGATCATCCACTTGCTTTTGTTATACCACATACTTCTCCAATGCAAAATACAACCCTACAATGGGTCTGACTCGTTCTCCACTTGCTGTTGTTCCACTACATAACTTTTCCTCCATCGACGGGACTGCCTTGTTCTCCACAGCTGTATCGACTTCCATCTTTTGCACCACAATATCCTTGTCCGAGTTTTGTTTGGGACAGTTGTTGTTTGTAGAGTTTTGTCCATTCGTTGGTCTCTATATCCAATAGATCCAGTGGGTGCCAATCCCTGCCCGTTTTATTTTTTGTTTGATATGGAGATCTTTCCGCGAAGGTTTCATATCTCTTGCTCCTATCTAGGTAGAAGAACTTGTGCAACAGACACACTATAGCTCTGGAATATGTTCATTACACCTAGGAGTTGCGATAGACCTCCTTAAACCAAAACAAACCCCAAACCCAAACCCAATCCCAAATTCCTTGGTTTTGTGGTGGCACCTAGAAACGTCCTAGTGTCCTAACCACATGATATACAAAATCATTCCAACTTTCATACAAATATCAAATCCATTATCATATATATATATATATATATATATATATATATATATATAGTTACGTGTCGTGTGTGGCAAAGAAAAGAGTGAAGTCAACAAACTTTGTAAAATTTAACAAACAATTTATTTCCCTAGAAAAACAAGGTAAAAATATGGAAAAGGACTTACGGT
>JAECUM010032241.1:0-22468 GCA_016617855.1 Megalonaias nervosa
TTAAAGCTTTAGTAAATGTAACAGTAATACAGAGTCTTTTAACTATCAGTATCGTTTCTCTTTTGTCCTTTGAATTCACTGTCCAAGAAATATTGTGATAGCCTTTATCTAGTTCAAAATAATGTCCACATATCGAAAACCCAGAGTTTCCCTTCCATATTTGAAGTTAATAACTTCTGACAAGGCGAATGTAGTCATTGTCTAAAGTCTCGTGATGTCAACATCCTCTGTTCGGTTCCGTCAATGTGCTGAAATCTGATTGGCTCTCTGCTAGACGCAGTGGCAAAAATTGTCGATTTTGAGTCGTAAACCGTCTTGGAAAAAAGAAACTCGTAGAAGGTGAGTAAAATCGTCATTTCGTTGTCAAATTAGTGATGAATTAATGTAAAAATTACTGGTCTTTATATATGTGCGCTATAAGTGTGATTTTCGAGCAAGATATGTGTAAAATCACCCCAAACACTTTATTGACAATTTTTGTGTAGGAAGAAAATGCCAAACTTTGCAAATATCTGACTGTCTGGGCAGGACCTGAAGAGGATCAGCCGTTGCTAGTTAAAGCTATTTCGGATATTGCTATGCATTAATCTGCTTCTCTTGGGAAAAGACCGAGCGACGTTTATAGAAGCATCAAAACATTAGATCAGTTGACTGAACAGTTGAAGATGGATGGCTTTATCATCTGTCGAAGTGGGCTTTTTCTTTGTCTTTTGCTGAAGCGCAGTTCGTCATTGGAAGGCCAACGTCATGTTTCAACGGCCACAGTAAATGTCATGTGTCAACGGTCACAGTAAAAGCTGATTAGAACACAAAATGATCAGCACGCGAAACATACTGACGGGCAGTTTTGAACAGCCACACTCAGGCACTTGGAGGAGCTATATTCCTTGTTAAGCCCTGATGAGGTATGTTTCACAAGTCAGGACGATAAGTCTCGCGTCCCAATCGGTCTGAGGTCTGCCAATAGGCAGACACCACAGCTGATGCATGTAGAATATGGAGTCAGAATCGCTGATCATGACAGGTTGTAACTGCCAAGCTAATTCTCTCTGTCTAAAGCAGAATCCAGAGTCAGAGCAACGATCTTGGGAACCAAGAAGCTGTTGGCTTTTCGAGTCTAACGTATATTACAATCAGATCAGGAACTCACTTGTCGTCGAGAGCATTCAACTATGGGCTTGACTTCGAAAAGCTGCTCAAATCCCGAGTTCGATACTAAAACTAGGAACGGTATTGATCGCTTGATTAAACCGATTATTGTGTTCACTGTTAATGGCGGTTTGGATGAAAATCCGCGATACCAAGTTATTAAGGTTACGGTCCACTACTTTCTTCAACACGATCTCGACAATGTGTTCATTGCAACAAATGCACTTGTATGAAATGCATGTAATAGAGCTGAGCTAAAAGTGGCACCAATGAGTAAGGAACTCAGTGGACTGGTTTTACCTCAGTCATTTAGACGAAAGAGGTAACACAGTCGACGCTGAGATGGAGAAGAAAAACTTTGCCAGAAAGAATCTAGTCGAAATCTGGTCACAGCTGATCATTGACCGTTATTGAATATATCGAGTCGACCAACTGAGAGCTCCTGAAACGTGAATTATCGTTCAGAGAACAAGAATGGTCCGATCTCCACGTGCGATCAAGACATTATTTGACTCAGATTGTGAACGGCGCCAACGACAAGTGCTGTTCGAAACCAAGAAGCTCGTATTTCAGCGTGGATAGAGGCAGGTTTATCCTCATCTTCTACCTCCCGTTCAAACAGGAGGAGGACACCATTCCATCCCTTCTGCGTTTCATAGTCTGAAAGTGAACGGCATCCTTCCCTGGTCTGCAAATACCTTTTGGTCGATTTCACACGACCTGTACTGTCCGTCAGTTCATTTCTTGCCTGGTCACAGGATTTGCAAGGTATGCCACCTGCACTTCATCTCTCTGGTCATGCTGCTCAGCAACTCTGCCCAGCACAAACAGGTATCAGTTCCGTCGAAACGCATCAGACCAGTGAGGGTGGCTGCCCGCAGGCAACGCAAAATATTGGTCATAATCACGAACGAGGAGAATGGAGGGAGTGCCGATCTGCTTGGTGACGAGGAGCTCGATTTGAACGGAAGATCCCTTCCATAGGACGGCTATCTCAGCGGGCAAGGTTTTCCATTTTGTTCCATGAAAGACAATTTTACACGGCCATACGAGGAAGAGAACACTGAGAAAACGAAATTTTTGAAATGTCTACAACTTTATTCCTTGGATTTTAATTCTTTTTTCTAACCATAATGTTCCTCTTTAGTATAGTTTCCAGAGGACTAAACCAAGACTGATCAAGATATTTTTAAAGTAAGAAATAATTCATAACGCACTTTTATACTGTGTGTGATTTTCTAATACAAAGTGATTTCAAACCAATTTTAGTTTTGAAAATTTGTAGGTGGTGGTGGTCAAATCTTTGTGACATCATATATTAGAGGGTCTGAGTTTTTTTTGGGGGGGGGGTTGGTTTACAAATTCCGCCAAAACTGCGTAACGTCATATATGGATAGCCCAAAAGAAGCACAGTTAGGTTATTTAGTGCCGAGTAAATTGAAGTAAAGTGCCTTACCTAAGGCCACACCACGGTAGGTGGGTGACCCAGGCTTGTCCAATAGTCACGGGATTTGAACCCGTGAGTCTTGCATGCTATCCACGGCAACCTAACTATCATAATTATAGCATTATTATCGGAATATAGATGTTGGTTTATCAACGACAATGACAATGACAATTGTTTACTGGCATTGTAGGCAATAGTTGCATAACAATATTCCCATACTTTAGAACTCCATATTAAAATAAAATTAATAAAGAGTGAAATGAAAAATAGGCATGCAACCAGATTAGATAATGTTGTAAGATGGAACGAGAATAGAATGAGATAGCTGTCATTTTACATATGGATGGTAGAAAGATGATATGAATTTATATGTAATAATACAGTTACATTATCCACTTGCTCTCCTCTGAAATGTTTCGCAATTATGATCTTACGACTAGATTCTCAGACTTCATCATATAATAAAAAAACTTCCACTCATGGGTGTTTTTAATCCCTGGTATGAATCTTTTCTAAGAATCCGTGTCACGTGCACATTGAAAAAACAAAAATCATCTATTTGTTTTTTTGGGAGGAGGTTGCCACAGAACATGCATATACGATGATTAGGAGGGATGGCATTATCTCCAAAGCTAAATTATGGGCGGAATATGGGAATCTGGCTTGTATATTTAATGGATAGGTAGGTAAATCAATGGTTATATAAAATTTAACACAAAAAGTATCATAAATTTTACTACAGTGATATACTGTATGTGATTTATTTACAGCTGAATTCCAATCCCGAATTAAATTGTCTTGAAAACCTTGTCTAAAGTTGAGTACAAATAATTTTACATCTCGTACGTATATTGTCCCTTATAAGTTGAGTCAATTGAAAACTGTACAGACCCAGATCTGGGTTTATACATATTTTTGGTGCAAGTAGTAGAATAAACAACATAGACCCTGATCTGCCGACGCATTATGAAACCTTTTTGATTGAATTGCGAGTTCTTTTTTTTTTTTGCTTTCGTCCAAATGAGGTTAAGAGTGAAGTATAACCCAATGTATTTATAACCAGGTACTGTCTGGACTTGTTTATCCTTATAGAGCCATTTTTCGTTATTAAAAAAAATAACCATTTCTGAATGCAATAATTTCAGTTTTATCTAAATGGACACACTTTCCGCTGTTTTCACACACTGTCTAGACCATATTAATCTTTATTTTGTAAACGTCGATTGTATCGGCACAGTGGGGAAATGCATACTTTCCTCAGATCAATATATACTGATAACCAATCGAATCTCGAAAACGTATCATGTGATACACTAATGATAGTTTGTCAGATAATTATGACAGTGACCGGCTTGCCATGTACTTTAGAGTTAGTTCGTGCTGGGAAGCCTTTTATTTATAAGGAAGCTTTATACCCCACCCCATTCAGGTAAATTCTATTCTAGTGTCAACCAACCCCATCCTCAACAACCCCAAGATTTCTTTGAAATTCGTTAGCCCAGTAATCATTTAAAAAATGTCGAAGAAAGTGCTTGTTGATCGTTGCATTGAATTATTGTAGTGTTCGCAATTTGGCCATGATTGTAGTGACCTTGCAAGAATGTCTACCATCCAAGTCTTAAAGGCCCTTTTTTCAGAAATCATCTAAACTTATTTACTTTAATAACTACCAACTTTGGTAAATCCGTGAAAAGTTTTGTACACAAAGTTTCCAGAGTGTTCCAGAAATTTTCCACTTTTCGGATTGATTTAAAATAGATTTATTAACTGACACAATTCAAAACCAAGAGTTTAACCGTACATATATTAGTTTAGTATGTACTATTCTTAGTATGTGCATGTGTGATAAGAAAGACACATGCACAAAGACCGAACCCTTGCAAATTGTAATGCCCGATAACTCTATAAAAAGTATTGTGTCAGTGTTATAATCTTTGCTCCGCATTTTCCAGCTGATTTCACGGCTGGGATAGCCTCTAATTTTGCACTTTGGATCCTTAGTGTAATATTTGTAGTCAGACTTTTTCAAGATTTTTCTCTACCGAATAAAAGTTTTAAGACATCTACATCTAAAAGACCACTTGCAGTTTTATCATTCTTGGCGTCAGCGGCTTGCTAGAATTGTTTGGGGTGATTTTGTTGCTGCGTTCTTTGTTGGGATGTTTATTTTGGGGGTGGGGGTGGGGTGGAGGAGCCATGAAACTGTTGGATCAGGCCCTGCCGTGTATAACAAAAGCAGTGAAAGAGTTGAAAATTATAAGGTGTGTCTTGAATGGAACTCACTATAATTAACCCCAATGCATATTCGGGGTATGCTATCTTGATATGATCTAGTATAATCGCATATTTTTTTTTTTTTGAGCATTTCTTTATTAGGCGTTACTGGTGATAGCTCCACTGAAAATTTGAAACTAATGGTCAAGATCTGCAGATAGGATTCACATGAGAACCCACCCAATCACAATACAAGGAGCTAAGGTTAATGATATCTTTACCGCACCTTGGAAATTATACGTGTAAAAGTGAACTTAAAACATGACACGCATTTTGTTACCTGTGTGTCAATAATTGTTTGAAGATTAAATTCTCCGTTCTGTTCAAACATGCTTGTTATTATTTAGACTGAACTTGTATCATTTACTCATGAAATTTAATCCAAAATTTATTGGGCAATTACTGAAAAAAAGGTTTGTAAAAAAAATAAATTGTTTAGTTGTTTGCAAAAATTCATAAATGCGGAAGAATAACGTCTTTTAATAAAAAGAAGATATAAGTATATTATCGTACTCTTGTTTTTTGTTTTTTTATTTTTCTTTTTTTATTTCTTGCTTTGCCTGGTTTATTGAAATATCAATATATAATACAGTTTTTATTCCATATAGAATTATTAATTTTCGTACATATAAAATGATTAATTTTCGAGGCATGAAAAGATGTTCCAGACTATCGTTTCAATGTTTAGCTGCACGTACTATGGTGCTGCAGATTTCTATATCTCTACTGCACGCGTGAGACAATTACGTTCATACAGGATACGTTCCCGATTCTTGTGAGACTCCTTTTGCCTTCGACAGTGAACCAGTGTTGCCAATATATTTCTCCTTCAAATACGCTCCCCAATCATACTACAATAGGAATATTAGCCTGATACCTCGCGAATCCAGTAATGTGATTGTGTAAGTACTCTAGAAGAAACATAATTTACAGAAAAATTTGCTATTTCATAATGGACTTTCATCATGTCGCATCTAATCTATGTGAGTGGGTTTGCTACTTGAAAAAAACAACAACTCACAAACATAATTGTATTTATACTGATTCCTCTAGATAACAAAAACGAATTTGTTGTTTGTTCATTTAAAGCAGTGCTGTACTTAGTTAAATTCTATTATAAACACTACACAAATTAAAACAGTGGATTGTTTTCGGTGTAAAAAGTTCCATAATATGCATGACAGTACTTATGGCCCCTTACTTACCTCTCTAATTTGAAATGTAAAAAAAACCCTGCAGCTATTAAAAAATTTAGAATTTGAATATAAGACTAGTGATAATAACTGAGTAAACTGAATGTTCCACCTGCCGAAAATGGGGCTCTAATTCGTACGTTATGGATTGTAGGTTGTGTATATCGAGCGCATGTTTTTGACCTTCACTCTACCGTCAAGCATATTACAAATTTTTAACAATACAAACGCAAATAGAAACACCTTTGGACATAATTGATACCATCGAACCGAATTCAAGAAGCGAATGGAATACAAATTGATGACGTCGGAAGAGAAATCAAGCATGTTCAATGTTAACTTTTTTTAGTATCAAAACAAGTAGAAAATATATATGCAAGTTAGTAACATCAGATGGGTACGAGTTCACTACCGACGTCACATTTGCTATGGCTTTTTAGAACTAGATTACCAAATCGTGAAAATAATTAAGTAACATTGTACTGTACAAATAATACAGGTTTCGTGCAGTTGTTCAGCCCAGCTGCGATTTGTATGTCAGTCTCTGGTTTATAAATTGCATTAACACTATATCAGGTACTTAAGTAAACGAGGTATTTGTTGATTTGATAAGTGAGGTGCTGAAGAAAATCATTATAAAGTAATAATCTAACTGCTGCAAAGAGCTATCACTTATTAAGAGAGAGAGAGAGACAGACAGACAGACAGAGAGATATGGGGTTATAATAAAGTTAATTTGATGTTAAGCTAGATAGAAGTCTTTGTTTAGTCAATAAACAACATGATTGAAGAATGGATCCATAAGTTATTGTTCTTGTTGTCTTCAGTTTAACGCCATTTTTCAGCAGACGGTAGCCTAACATAGCGGCAGGGCCGACAACGGGGGGGGGGGGCCGGGGATATATCCCCGGGGCCCGGGCCAAACAACACTTTTTAATTTTATAAAAGAAAAATTTTGTTTGAACAAGAACTAGGAGAGGCCCAGGTGATTCTTACCCCAGGGCCCGTGATCGCTCTCTACGGCCCTGCATGGCGGCCAGTATAACTGGAGGATAAAGAACCCGGGAAAACCCAGATAAGAACCATCAACGAACGGGAAACTACTAGCAAACTTTCTAACATACCCACATTGGCAGAACCCGAGACTCGAACCCACGCGGACATAGGTAAGATGGCAGTGACAGGTAAAGGCAAGCACTTTTTAAAGTTGTTAAAGATATGTTTACTAGACCAATATTGTCTGCAAAACTAAATGATAAAGAAACTAATATTTTCATTACATATTGGTATTGCAGTGAAATCGTCACACCGACTTCCATCTAACACCACTGATATGTTGTCTGATGACCATTCGTATTTCGAAACATTTCAAGAATAAGGGAGATATTACCGGTTTTCCAGTACTTCTAATGTTTTAAATAAATATCCCATTGCGTAATATCGACCTTTGCCAGAAACTGAGTCTCACAAAAAAAGCAGATTTTGTTTGACAGATATGAACAGTTTTGATAGTATTATCAGCCAGTCAACACAAATACAAAACATAAAACATATTTCTCTTTGAAGTTACATTTTGGAGGGGCAAAACATCTGTCAAAAATCAACTATTTTAAAAGAGAAGGATACTTAACAACTTTTCATAGTTCTACCGTAAACAAAACAAAAAAAAAAATAGAAAATGGAAAAACATTTCTGTGTATATTACCTTATACGTCGAATTCAAATGCAAACTGCATAGACATTAATATGTCATAACATAATGTGCAGGCAAATCAGAATCTATATTGTTTGTTCTATTCATTACTGCTAACAAACTGGATAGATCAGATCTGCAGGCACAATTAGGAATCTGGAACTTTGCAGTTGGATTCAATTTATAAGCGGGTATATACGTTATTAATTTAGAATGAAGAATTTATAAACACTATAATAATAATAATGCATGAATTGCATTTTTTAATACAATGCCCATTTTATTCCGTTTTAAGGCAAACAATGTCCAATATTACAAACAATGATTAAAAGTTTCCATGATCTGTCCGAAAACAACATGTTTTGGATGGCGTCAGAGGTCAGTCATATACTGATGAAAATCTTTGTATTTTTCTTAATGCTGCTTTTCCCAATATATTCAAATTTGTTCAAATCCAATAGCCTCAGACAATATATACTGTAGGTTTATGAACTATATTTATTTGTTGATTTTATTTTCTCGTCTTAATCGATCAGTGTCTATCAATCATTCGCTGCATTGAGGAGTATCATCCCTTTAATCAACCCTTAATAAGGTAATAAGTTATTTGTATTATATACTTCATAAATAGACTCATTAGTTTAACCTTATTGCCACCGATACACATCCACCGGTATTAACCGTAATTATGTAAAAATATTTACCACCTACTTATATGGTAAACACGTGCTCGCAATTGATGAACTGCTTCTGGCTAGGAGTGCAATAAAAATGGCAACGGAAACGTGGAACTTTGACCAAGTCATAAATTTGATAGCAACCAGATGCCGACGGAGACTGTAAAACTTTCTACCTGACACCAGTGCTGAAGAATCAGTAGATCTAGATCTCAAATAAAACTATTTGTCACACAAACGAAACAAAGAAAAATCTGAATACCTCTAAATGATTCAAACTTTAATAAAATAGTACAAAATAAATATGATTTATCAAGATATTGAAAACGGGCGGTAGGTGGTCCCTAGTTGCTGCTCAAAGAGAGAGAGAGAGAGAGAGAGAGAGAGAGAGACTCGTCTTTGATACTTTGATACAATGTTACAATGTTTGGCACCGGTTGAATTTGTCTGGCTCATCTTTTTGGAATGGTATATTCAATTTTCATTGATGTACAGCGTCATTTGTTCCTAATATTAACATTTTTGTTTTTTATATGATATTCCATGTTCTTCAACAAAATTAGTTTCGTTCAGTGTTGAATGAGAATCACACCATATACGCGCCCCATCATAGCAGTAAAGTAGCGTATATTGCTGCGCAGTGTTCAGGTTTCATTCATTAATCGAACGCCGTGTAAAACGTCCAATAATTTTTTTTTTGTCCGTTTCAATTTATTATTCCTTATGACATAACCAAATGATTATTACGATTGTGTTTAAGCATATAATAAAAAGGTTATTGACTGAGTATTAATGCATATTGAGATCTCCTTCATGTGGCGTGGAATACCTTCGCAAGCTCGGGCCGTTGACCTAGGGTCCAGTATTGTTCATACACAGGTAATAACCTATACTTATTGTAAATTTTATTATATGCTCCATAAATAGTCCCATTATTTTCACGTTGTTGCTACCGATTAATTTTTACCGGTATAGACCGTAATTAAGTAAACATATTCAACACTTCCTGATATGGTAAACGCGCCCCTACATTCAGCGAACTACTTCTAGGTTCGACTAAATAAAAATGGCGACAGAAACTTGGAACTATGACAAAGTCATAAATCTGGTGACCATCAGATGCCGACAAAGACTATTGCCCATTTTACCTGTTACCAGGGCTGGAGAATATCTTCTTTTTCACGTGAACAGTGCAATTTATCCTATCGAAACGGCATCATTTTATCCTTTGCTCCGGATTTATTAAAACACAAGCGATTCCAAAATGAATATATATCCTTTATTTTGAGGTATTATCCAAGACCAATGGACCACAATACCCTGGCAACAGTCACAATGCACACCACACTTTCAAATTTACCCGCCACCACGGATAAAAAATATTGGGCCTTCGTTACTGTGGCGTCGAATCCACATTCAAGTTCGGGTACACTGCGCCACATGACATCGGGGCGAATACTTGGAATGTTCAATTAAAAAATTCTACATACGCCCCCCTCCCCACAATAGTATGAATCTAACATTACAGTTGGCGTTGATGGCGACATTTTTTCCAAATTGCAAAGATTGTGTGGACGGAGGATGGTATGGTTTGAAATTTGTAAGGTATGCAGGGATTAAATATTTTTTTTTAGCTAGATTGTAATTGTGCCAGATATATGCTTTACGGGATTGAAAGTGTGCCAAAATGAGTCTGATCATGATAAGAAACAGTGCCAAGGAATGAAAATAATACCGTGGATGAATTACTAAAGTACGGTGGGTTAATGTTAAGAGAATATAAATAATAAAATAAAATATTAAAGAAACTACAAAAGCGTTGTAAAAAAAATAAATAAGTTCTTATGCGCATCAGGCCGATATCTGACGTGGAAAGCGTAAGTTTTCCTTTTCACTGTTCCACCAAACTCCCTAATTTAGTGATAGAACAGTTCCTGTCCGCGTTTGCAATAGCTCAAAAGAGTTTGACCTCACGTAGGAAGACCGTCATTCTCAAGTCGGAATGATGTAATCCTATATGTTGACTCAGAATTCTGTTTTGCATTTGGGATATACTGTCACGTCTGAAAAGAGATACAAATGTTTGGAAATTCATTTACTTGGACCATTTCATGCAGTAGCGTATGTAACGTACTAATGGGGGGGGGAGGGGGCGGACGGGGTAGTTGCCCCGGGCATCAAAGGCCTTGGGCGCCAAAACAGCTGTGAATGATAGAATTCAGATACAAGAAAAAGCCAAATAGTATCAAATTGTAAGAAAATCTTTGGCGGTCAGAGCTCGCTCCGGACTCCGCTATGGGAGTTCACAGAGCTCCCCCAAACCCCCTAGTTGGTGGGAGGGGGTTCTAGCCCTTCCCGAATACCCTCTCCCGGCTTCGGTCCTTTCTCGTATTTTGGCCCTTTGGGCCATCATCGTCGCCCTAGGGGCCATTTACGCCACTGGCCCCGGGCGCCATTTACTCTTAGTACGCCACTGATTTTAGCTTGATTTGGTGCTTTACAGCACAGATACACAATTAGGTTATTTAGCCCGGAACAAAATTGACTTGCCCAAGAACACACCACGGTATCTGACCCAGGATGGTCTGATGGTGTCACGCAGACATCAAATGGATACACTGTGGTGGCCATCAGGAAAATCTTATCATTCATCTGCCTGAAGTAATCGTCTTCTTTACGTGTGGTTTTCAACAAAGGACCTCATATGATAGCTAGCTTGTTCATCGGACATCCAATATGGCCATATTGAAAATCTTACCGTTACTGCTCCTAGGCTGATGTTGATATCGATATGGGGTTTTCACTAAAAGACATTTTATAATGTCTAGTTGGACCGAAATCAACATGGTACTAATATATATAGGGTCTAGTTGGTCCTAAATGAAAAAGGTGCTAACCAGATCTGAAATTGCATGGTCATGGCGGAAATTTTGAAAGTCTTGTTATCACTGCTTCTCCATAACTGATAGTCTTGACAGTCATACCAAAATATTTATATGGCTACTTCTCCTGAACAGATGGTCTTTTCGACATGAGATTTACACTAAAGCACTATTATAGCAATATGCATCTGTGTTATCTGGCCTCCAACATGGCACCAGAGTATTATCACATTTTGTACTTAGTTGCATTCCAAAGAACAAGTTGATACTAAGCAATCTAACGTTGATTTTAAGGTCAAAGTAAATGACTGAAGTTATTTCGATTGTACAGGCTTGTAAAGATGATAAAACAAACAAGTATGAATGGATTTCTATCAGACTGCCTTTTATTGGTATATTTTAACAATACCTTGAATGACGCGGTTTTCTCCAATAATGTTTAGTCATAGATTTAAAAAAAAAAAAAAACTTAGCATGTGGGTACATCGAGACATTGAATGGCCTTTCCATTTGAAAGTGTCAGACACTTCCTAAACTGGGTGAAGGAATTGAAAATGTTTCCAGATCAAAGGCGCTTCGTGAAGTCTCTTGGAAAAGGAGAAAGAAGTATAGAAGTGATCCCGAGAGGAACAGGAGGCAGTAACTACAGCATTAAATGCAGGAATAGCAGCAGCTTCAACAGGAGAAGTGGCAGCTGTTTCAGCAATGGCAGAAGCAGCAACAACAGCCAATAAAACGACAAGAAGAAACGCTGATCCCAAGGCTAGAGGATAGTGAGTGTTTATTGCCCTATGGGGTCCTAATCGATGGCGAAAGAGGTGTCCTGCTTGCGGAGCACAGTGGGGGGGGGGGGGATCACAAAGTTAAATGCCGTCATTTAAAAACAAAAGAGCCCTTTCTCAGGGCTAACCCATTATTCCTTCTCAGGGCCACTTCAGTATTCAAGAAGAAGGTACTAGTTATTGAATCTGTGTTAAGATTAGTTCCTTCTTACGCATTCAAAGACGGAAACAGCATTCCAACTTCTAAATATATGATTATAAAGTGCGAGACTTTATAAATTAATTGTGACATTATATTTGGAGTTTAAAGGATCACAGGTCAAGTATAAGTGCACACAATGACCAGCAACGAAAAAATAAAACATAATGGAAAGATGTCATAATAAAAATGCCCAAAATTTAGGATAGAGTTCGGAAACATCGTTAGTTATTTCGAACCAAGTAATAATATTTTAAATACAAGATCCAGTGTTAGGGGCTAAATGGAACCTTGGTGTAATTATCGTCATCAAGTGCCACTACGCATGATATATGGCACTGGTAACGATTTTTAATGGGTAAATAACATTTATACTATGTACCGCACTTGAGCTCAGAATTTTATCATCGTCATTTAATACCAGGTACAGTCAATTGGATCATAAATTCACAATGACTTGTTTTGGTATATTAATGATGGGTGTATGGGTCGCATTCTATAACTATATTTCAAATAGCCCCCCCCCCCCGTCTCTCTCTCTCTCTCTCTCTCTCTCTCTCTCCGCGCAATGAATTCTCACGTATTTTCCCTGCAATTTAAAGTGTTGATTTCAACAATATGGGGTGGAATTTATGAGGTAACAATTAAGAACAGCTGAATTAAATGGGCTCTACTGTGTAACTTCTTACATAGGCATGTCTGCTGACAGCGTCTCTGACCTTTTTCAAATCAAACGGCTTCAAATACTGTTTTATGTGAGAAAATATCCAACAGATGTTTTCAGAATTAGTTCAGTGCAACAGAATAAAGATGTGGGAAGAAAGTAATTATACAATAGGCCGTCGTAGAAGCTTCTTTATACTTACTAGTCGAATTGTTGTGTTGTGAACAGTCTTTTTTTTACACCCGTAAAAGTGACCTCGTCCCAATAAAAAGAAAAAAAGCGACGCTTTAAAGAATTTTAAGGGATTTAAATAAGTATGAAAAGATGCAATAACCACAATTTACAATAATTAGAGAAGCAAATCAGTAAATAATAATAATAATAATAATGATAATAATAATAATAATAATGGCGTTGTCTAAAGCTTTTACAGGTGACAGGGTGCCACAATGAATTGCGTCCATATTTCAGTGGCAGAGATGGAGAAATTTTTACCACGTCATTGATGATTCTTAACCAAACTGGTAAACTAGGGTCGCACAAAGAAAAGACGTGAAGCAAGAGATATCATTACTTGGGAATCAATTACAAACAGATTTCCAAACTATTGACAAAGAAATACACATTAAAAAAATAAAATGGAAACATCAAAATAAGGAAGTAAAAAAGATAAATCTAAGTTTGAAAATCGAGTCGTTTAATGTTAAAATTATTGAAAATTTAACACGTCAAATAAATGGAGAAATGTGATTTCTGCAAAGGAAGAACGTGGTACAAAATACAAATGCTGTAAGGTTAGAGAATGCATAGGATTTGATCGCGCATTCTTTATGTCATCCTATTACATAGCAAAAGTTACTGACATTGATCAATTTAAATGTGAACGCGAAAATACAATAAAATTTGCAACAATTTATTCACATTTGAAAACAATAAAACAAAAATATGAAAAAGACAAATCATATAACATATTAAAGGAAACTGAAAATCGTCACATGACATGTAACATGGACATAAAGAAGCTAAATAGGAACCACGTAACGATGAAAAGAGGAATATAAAGTAAATGTATTATTGTTTGTGATTTTTGTGTGAAATATAAATACTTTGGGCAGCATTGTGTGTGAAATATTCCTCTGCCCATGGGGAACTTGGGACAGCACTGAGTATGAAACATCCTACCTGTGGGAAAGTTTGGACAGCACTTTGAGAAATATACCTACCTACGAGGAACATGTCGAGGCATTGTGTGTGAAATATACTTACCTGGGGGGGGGGGACTTGGGGCAATAGTGTGTGTCCAATACACCTCTAACCATGTGACACTTGGGGCATCACTGTGTGTCAAATATGCCTAACTATGGCGAATTTGGGGAAACATTGTATCAAATATACATATTCATGAGGAACTTGAGGCAGGATGGTGTGTCAAATATACTTGAAAAAGTGTAATTTGCGTTTAGAAAATATATAATTTTTCAATTGTGTATGGTGAGTGTTGGAGTCCGGAGCGGCTTAGGTGCTTGTGGGCACTCACCAGTTATTATGTACTTTTGAGAGTGACGTATGTAAGGTGAAATTATTTGCATAACTAGTGAGGAAACCCGGGGAAATTCTTTTTCTTTAAAATTCTAGCCATATGCAAAATACGAAACTGAAGATTGACACCTAATGCATGCGTTTGAAGGAAATGCATGGTAATTATTCAGAAGAATGGTCTAAATACATTTCATTTAAATTTTCAGCTCTGCAACGCAAGAAAAATCATTGAATGTGTTTTGGTCCTGGGATTTTGAATCATCGTTGGAAGAGGTCAAGGCACAAGGAAAAGCTATTAGCTCTGCATCTTTCACAATGTAGAATAAGTTATATGTCTTTCACCCGCCTGGGTTAACAGTTATTTTTATCACTGCATCATTATGTTCCGAAAACTGTTACGACTCTATTGTCTTAAACTCAGTAACAGAATGAAGCAAAACCAACAAGTTTTGTAAAACTTAACAAATAATTTAATTATTTAACTTAAAAATTTAAGAGGAACTTCCAGTATTGTGAATTAAATCTTAAATAATTCTAAAAGTTAAATCACAAGTTCATAAGAATGGAGTGTTCCGAATGAATTCCAGGCCTTGAATCTGCTGATGTACCAATAGCCTTGAATGTGCTGAAGTGCAAGCGGTCTTGATGTATGAGCACTCTGTAATCGCAATAAATAATCAAAATAAATGACTCCTCTCAAATTAAATCTAAACCCAATAGTAAACACTTCTGCAGACTGAAAATAAAATAAGAACATATGTACGAATAGGAATAATTGTTCACTTCTCTCCTGATATACATCTCCACGACTCTATTACGACTCTGTGTCGCAATTCATCCCCACATGATATATGTCGAAATACCTCCCTACCTAATTTATGTCGAAATACTCAATCACCAATGGAAAATTACCCCAATCTGCAAACAGGATCATTATCAAAACTGAATCTACAACTAAAATCCAAGTAGACAACTTATTTTACATCATCATTAACTTTAAATATAATCTAGGATCATGGACAAAAATTAGCTATGTAACATGTTCTTTACAAATCATCATTACAATCTACAATCATGGACAAAAATTAAGCACAGAATATATATATATATATATATATATATATATATATATATATATATATATATATATATATATATATATATATATATATATAACAAAACGAGCTTGAAATAGCACAAGACACTCTAAATTTACTCTTTCTCAAAATGCAAGAGTGAATTTTTCCATGTAGCCACTACAATTTTCGACCTAAACAAGAGCAAAATTCAATAGATATTGTCCATTGTGTTTTTCTCTTTTCAATAAAAGTAGAGACATATATAACACTGATTGTCAACTAAACCTCTCCGTTTTATTCATTCTTGTGGGTAACTATTCATATGTAAATGAACTGATCGATAGCGACTGCGACTGCGCGGTAACTTGCAGTATCGAATTTCTGTTGTCACTGTTGGATTCAGACCATAACTATTACTTCCGGGTCAGTACGAATATAGTCCCAGTCTATTTTAGAGCATTTCTTCCTCGCTCATTTACATGAGTTAGATTAAGGCATTCTTGGTATTGATTTAAAGGAAATTGATTATTTTTTAGAATATGAGCATTATGGTGAGGTTGTCTGTGTGTATTTTGACGACAGTACACAGTGAGCAAGGAGGCATTAATTTCAGGATTTGTCTTTACAAAGTTTAATAAATTGTTTATCTTTACGTACAGTGTCGAATGTCAGAAGAGAAGTGTTAAATTTTTGCAGGAGAAAAATCAGAAGAGAGGTGTTAGTTTCTGCAGGAAAAGGTCAAATATACGTGTATTTGCTTTCTTAAAGCTTGTGCACTTCGCAGAAAATTTATTTAACTTTTAAATGATAACAAATATGACTAAATTTAATGAAAGATGAAAAAATGCTTAAAACAGAGCAACTGGTAAGTATTTGAAAATAGCGATGGAAAAGCAGTTCAAGTTATTTGGAAGACAGAAACCTTAAATATGGCCCTTAAGCTTAAAATGAGCTTTCCTAAAGCTTAAGAAATCAGTAGAAAATTTGAAAATGTATTTAACTTTTAAATGATACCAGATATAACTTAACTGATTGTAAAAATGCATTTCAAAATAGGCAATGAAGATATTACCAGCCAATTTGAATATTGATTTCACACCCACCCCTTGGATTAATTGCTCACATAATGTAATCCTTTTCTCACAAATTTCAAATAAAAGATACAAATTATAATAACAATTTATTTCGTTTTAAAATCGGTGATATATTCAAGAGATATCATATAATAATAAAATTAAAACCGAATTGTGAAACACAATAAGAAAACGTGCATTCTTGGGTAGACTCGTGATGTAGCCGTCCCGGTAATGTTCTCGCTTAATCACGCAGTGCCACGTGACGCTACCGAGGTCTTTTGATAACAAAAGACCTGGTGGGGTGTTGCCAGTCTCTGTGTTATATATGTTTCTAATAATATATTGTAAGGCATCAACAATGGAAATGCTGCTTCAGAAGCGTCCATATACTTATGTAAATAATTTAGAAACGTTTGTACTTAGTGACCACTGACCCCTGTGACCTTGATCTGTTCCATTTCTTTTCAATATAGTTTGTATGTGACATCTGGGGAATAACTGAGGCAATTTTTATAAAACAGGTTGCATCTTTAGAAGGCGCAATGTGCATTGTGAAACTATCTCTCTTTTCATATTTGTATGGTACTAATACGGTGGGTGGGATGAAATTTGCGTACTAATGTATATACTTCTTTGTAGAAGAGAGGTATGATAATTATTCAAAAGAATGATCAAATTGCATTATATTTAAATTATCAGCTCCATCACTCAAAATAAATTATATAATAACACCATTTGTTGGTCCTCGAGAGATAACTGAACATGAACAAAACCCCTTTATTTTTTTTAATGAAATAACGTGCATTTTTATGAACAGAATAATACATCAATATAGATGCAATGGGCAAAACTAGGTTACTGGTGCCTATTTTTCTCTTCTTCATACATCATGCCTTAGGGCAATGCTGTGTTTTTGATGTAAACTTACTCATATGGAGCTTACAAGTCTTAGGATATCGAAATAAAATCAACTAAATTTAAAACGGCTGAATTAAATAGAAAGAGAAAACACAGCAGAAATTGTTCTTTTTATTTATTTTCAAATAAAATATGGAAAATATTTATAATGAAATACTGCTTCAGAGGCTTTAATGTACTAATGTATGAGCAATTAACATACGGTTTCAATCATATAATTTGTATATGTCCTATAGGTAATTATTGTGGCAAGTTTCGTGTTATCATAAAACTGGTTATGTAAGAAATGTGCATGCTAAAAAAATATTTCACTGTTTACATTTATTTTGTCTATTTTTCTTTTTTGAGGGAGAGGGGGACGGGGCTTGTGAAATTTAGGTTCACTTTTCTATGAAGTAAATGCATGGCAGCTACTCAGAAGAATGGTCTAAGCGCATTAGATTTAAATTTTCAGCTCTCTCACTTAAAATAGGTAATGCAGTAATGGTATATGGTTGGTCCTGAAGGTTCGGTTGGTGAGATTTGAGATGTCGCTTTAAGAGGGCAAAGCACATGGTGATCGTGTTTGCTCAACAACTTTCACCTTTTTGGACTGACATTTATTTATTTGTTTATGTTTTTTTATTGTTGCTCTTAGGAAAGTCAAGCGTTATATGAAACAGACAGCTCATGAAAACGACTGATCCTGTTTGCTCAGAAGATTAACTTGAAAATGCACAAATGGTTTTAACTTTACCTGATCTTAAAATATGGACATGAATTTTCACTGTGCAGGCATTACTGTTTGCTGAAAGTGCATTTATAAAATGTTAAAGCATTTTTAAAGCTATCACCTAGTGTCTTTGTTTTTCTTGTTATTTTATTTGTGTCTTTGTGTTGTTTTTAAAAATAATTTACATCTGAGTTTCTAAAAGTGAAATAGCTAGGAATCACCCGCGGGATGCACACGAGAAGCAATTGGACCAAGATCTGTCTTTTCTGTAAAGCCAGAATAAAAAGGATCAATAGAATGGATTGATTTCCCGATATTTGTGAAAAGGGACAAAAAATAATACAAAGTATACAGCATAAATTTCATGAACAACAAAATCAGTAGTTGTCTGTCACGTGACACGTTCATTCTTATAAATGAAATGCAAACATCTAAGTTTGTGTTGTTTTTGTTTATTAATTTTTTAAAACAATTTTGACGGAAAAGCCTGATGATGCTCTGGTTGATAAAGGAACAGCGTTTTACTCGCAAATCCAAACCAACTTCATATTCCTATCATTCTGATAACAAGGTATAGAAATTTGTAGGTTGTTTTCCTTCGATATATGCACTCGTCTTTCATAACCGGGGTTACCTGTGGAAAAAAATCCGTGGAATATATCCTCTTTCAAATTTCCTGTGGAAAAGCACGAAACCACTGTGGGTTACCTCAGCCTGGCTTACAGTACGGTCAGTTTTCTTAAAGTTGTAGTTTGTCCATATTGGCACAATCTCAGTAAAGTGGCATTAATTAATGTTAATCTGTTTTCGATGGATTATCAGCGGGGGAATAAAAAAAATATATGGGCAAAGCAAACATACACCGACGACTGTATACGGGTTGGGTTTCCTCGTCCTTACATCTCGAATATTGCCA
Source organism: Megalonaias nervosa (assembly GCA_016617855.1). Lineage (NCBI taxonomy): Eukaryota > Metazoa > Mollusca > Bivalvia > Unionida > Unionidae > Megalonaias > Megalonaias nervosa. The sequence continues at coordinate 19,201 of JAECUM010032241.1, forward strand.
CTGCCATTACAGACTGAAATTTGTAAGAAACTTACTGAAAGTTTTATTCTGGACTTGACCTTGCTTTCGAAAGAATTTGCTAAAAGTAACAGGTTAAATAGAAAATGTAACGGTTAAGCTTGCAGATCTAGTGCTGTCATAGTAAATTTCTTGCTTTTTTCGTGAATAATCCATCGATGAAATAACAAAAATGACGCTTCAAAGCAAGGTTGCCCACGGAGTACAACGGTGTTTGCAGGCAGTAACATTGTTTATGGCGTTATTGTAGGGTGGGGGCGGTTTTATGATAACTGTTTCAAGCTTTTTTTGTTGATCGAAACGTCCTCAGCTTTTCTCTCACAAACAACAATAACAACAACAACAAAACGATTTTAAAAAATCAAATGTCAGTCATGGTCATTTTTAATTGTCTTCATATACGTGTTGTTTTTTTTACGTTGTATTTATTTTATCAATGTCACAACGACTGCATAATGTATCACCACTAATACCAAAGTAAGCAATAGCTTGAGGTTTTTGACACCGAATGACTCATTCGATAATCTTAACTCAAAAGTTACCGTTAATAGTTAATAACAAATTTAAAATGAAGGTTTTCATTGATTATTGAAACGGCTTTGAATGTTATATTCAACGCATGTGATTCATGTGCAGGATGTTGTCTTCACATTATCTAGTCGAGTATTCGTTCGCCAAAACTTAATTTTTTGGGAAGTATCACTAGGATTAGCCAAGGTGTATATCATCGGCCTTTTCCATGAAGTTGAGATAGAAACGGATGTAATCACCGCCATTGAGAACTGTTTTCCAAAATACTTTTGTTTACATGGCACAATATGGCGGCAGAAGGAGACAAAGTCACAATCGAAGCATTTTAGCCCCTTTTCTGTTGCAACTCACACGGTACACATCATACAGACATTTTGCTAATTATCGATGTAAAACATCTTGACGATGTATAATGTTTATTTATACTTTACGTGAAGGATTTTATACTCCCCAATCCTTATTTCGCGGCATGAATAAATTGGCAATAATCGGAAGCATTTGAGTATTTACTACTATCGCTCTCGCGCTGTAGTAATCACATGCTTATGAACAAGTTTACATGTAGTATTTCATGATAGCAGAAGATTTTTTCCTAGAACAGATTGTTACGAGAAATTGAATGCAAATTGTATACGCCCACTATCTGAACTTTTTCCTTTCATTTCAGTAACTCTCCACAGTCAATCATCCTCGATCATCCATATATACATGTCTCATTTTCTGATTGTATGCTTCCAGTGCTTGCGTCGACTGTGATCGCTCGATTCAAATGCAGTTTGACAATTGTGCTCATCTGAACGTACAGGAGATATTAAGGGTCTACCATTTATCTCCTGTTTTATAATAGGTCCAATAAGAAAGGAGTAAATGACTACAATTCTAATGAATGTGATGACGATAATGCAGATTTGTATAATCAATGTATGCCATAAACATTTAAACTGAATCGGTCAGTGTGCATCTTTCTGACTGTTCACTGCAACCAATGCATCTTATATATAAACACCTATATTTTTCTTTCTGTCTTTCTTTCTGTTTGCCCCGCTTGCCAAACAAGAGGTCGTGAGTTCGAAACTTGCGGTGGAATCCCAATTTGTTTATACTTTTTTGTATTTCCATGCTCAAACTTTCTTGTAAACTCGCTCATCCCAATTTTTTAAAATTTCTTTTTTTTAAATATATTTTTATGTTGAAACTTTCTTTTATCGCTCCCGCCTTAGGACGGGCAATCCGACTGCCAAACAAGAGGTCACATGTTCGAAACTCGTTAGCGGCATCCCTATTTTTTTTTTCAAATACTTTTTTGTAATTTTATGTTCAAATTTTCTTTCCAACTCGCTCATCCCTATTTTTAATTTTTTATACTTATTTTTGCTCCCGTCCTATGACGCGCAATTAACCTAGTTCCTTAAGAATTATGTATCTTTCTGTCTATATGTCTGTCCGTCTTCTTTTTGTGCAAAAATGTAGGATCAAATTGATCTCATATGTATGATGCACGACCAGAAAACTAACGATTAAAAGGCACAGATAAACTAACAACTAAGTTAATCTTTTACAGTTTATGAATTTCACATGACAACAACGCAAGTACATCAGGGATAAGCAAAGACTGGGAGTAATCACAATGCTGAGTGAAGATACATCATCACTAGAGGACACTAATGCATTCTCACACAGTAACCTGGATAAATTAAAGCAATTCAAATGCTGCGTGAAGACACATCATCACTAGATGACACGAACACATTCTCACACAGCAACCTGGATAAATTAAAGCAATTCAAATGCTGCGTGAAGACACGTCATCACTAGATGACACGAACACATTCTCACACAGCAACCTGGATAAATTAAAGCAATTCAAATGCTGCGTGAAGACACATCATCACTAGATGACACGAACACATTCTCACACAGCAACCTGGATACATTAAAGCAATTCAAATGCTGCGTGAAGACACGTCATCACTAGATGACACGAACACATTCTCACACAGCAACCTGGATAAATTAAAGCAATTCAAATGCTGCGTGAAGACACGTCATCACTAGATGACACGAACACATTCTCACACAGCAACCTGGATACATTAAAGCAATTCAAATGCTGCGCGAAGACACATCATCACTAGATGACACGAACACATTCTCACACAGTAACCTGGATAAATTAAATAAATAATACTAAACAGAACAAATAAATTTAAAGTTGAGGATGAAGTAAAAACAAAAAGAGTAGAAAACTGAGACGCAAATTATACTTTTAAGGTGATACATTCACATATTGACAGTTTAAATATTGTTAAGGTAATTTTAAGATCGCTCTGAATTCTCCTTTGGCAAGTTTAGCGAAATGTGTTGTATGTCGTGTGTGTGTGTGTGTGTGTGTGTGTGTGTGTGTGTGTTATTGTTTTGTAACATTCGTTAAATGTGTTATATTGTACTATGGTGTAAAGGAGATAATCCCAGTTTGCTAAGTACAATGTACCTCATGGTAGTTGCTGCCCTTTGAGTCTAAAGCTTTTAGATGACCATGATCACCCTTGAGATAACAAACAACAGCTTACACGATTGCTTACCCTAACACCTGGCGCACATGATTAATATACCGTTACATTCATATGGCCATAGAACACAATTAATTTTACTATATATTCTCTACATTTGTTTCTCAGTACTGAACTTTCCACTGTGTGACAATCAATACAAATCATAT